>OZ004602.1:38760611-39042151 GCA_963924605.1 Malthinus seriepunctatus
GACTATTAAAGAAGAAATAAAAGTACAGTTTCTCCGATTACTTCAGACACTAGAAGACGTGGTGAATTCAGCTCCTCTAGTAGCTAAAGCGATAGAATTATGTGTGGGATTAGGTCGAGGAGGAGGTTGAAGTAAAAATAGAAAAGCGTTAAAATTAAAGCCTTTAGCTCTATAATCTAAAAATGTACTACTAAAATTTGTGTATAAAAAAGTTCCAACTCAAAGGGATAATTCTTTATAAGTACTAAACGAACTTCCTTGAATGGCTCAGAGATTATAGGCTTTGAGATTAATTAACTGAGGGTAATTTTAAACATAAATCTTTGTCAAGCTACTCTTTATTAAAATTTTGTTTGGTTTTTGACTTAAAAAAATTCACATTTTAGCAGTTTGATAAAGATTTTAGACCATATCACTTAAAATTTAAAGGCGAAAATTGAACTTGCACTTTCCACGACATTGCATAACAATTAAAGATCGCAGTTGGTCTCATATTTTCATAAAAAGTGAAAGGACCCGCTTTAAAAAAATAAAAAGTGAAATTGAATTAAAAAAGTTATACTTACAGAAGCCAAAAGACGTGTTCCAACGGTAAAAATATCAGACGCTCTCAATACTGGTTTTTGTATTTTCAATGTAGTTATTAACATTTCCACCTATAATAATTGTATGCAATTAACAATTTAATTCACTAAAACACACACACACATCGTGAGCAATTTATTAATTCAAAAACACACACCTGCGCCGCCTCAGCCGTATTTAATTTACTAATTGGATACTTGAATAAAAACGACAAAATGTCTTCGCTCTGTAAAAATCAATCAAATTAATTTCAAGAAAAGCGACAATTTGTGATGAATTAAAAGTAAATTAATTTGCATTTAAATGATTAAGATTTAATATTAGAGCGATAGGGTGTATGTCAAAAGCGTCATTTACCGATGACCACTAATAACTTACAACAAAATACTCAATAATTACCTCTTCGTATCAAATAATGAGAGTTTGATCGAAATATACATTGGATACATACTAAAAACAATATATGAAATCGATTAAGATCAGTGATATGAAACACGTTATTTGTTATCGTTAATAGATGTGTCGTTAATAATTGAGTATTTGTATATTAATGATGGCAAATAAATTACTTAGATCTTATGTTGTGATACTCAAAAATAGCTACAAGTTGACCAATGATAATTAACGATTTTTTTTCTCATTTGATCCAAAAATATTAAAATTTTCATTAAATTTTTCACGAGTTTCATTACGTCACCAATTTAGATTTCCAAACGATTTAGGAGTTGGTATTGAATCGTTAGGGAATAAATTAATAATTTTTCTTTTTATGCACGATACCATCAGGGTGTAATAGAAAACTTCATTTGTAGAACCGCTTTTTTATGATAATAGAAATTCAATTTTTCAATGATGTATTTCAGTGCTTATTTCTTCTTTCTTTGTTTATTGTACTATCGAAGATGGGTGCTCCATTGAATGCATTTTGGGGTGACTGCTTGTGAGTCTACTAGAAAATTAGTATTTATGGAGCAAAAGTTCACGCAGACCTATAATATACAGATAAACGTAAAAGAAACGTTTCTCTTACATCTATGGCCGCTAGAGCTAGAAAATCGGATTTTCAGAGTCAGATTTCTGCATACGTTGGTCGTACTTTGCACAGGCGAGGTGCGTGACAATCTGAGCTCACTATTTTTATTTTCTACCCTTACAAAATCCTTAATTTAGCAAATAAAAAAGAAAATCGTTGAGAATTAAATAAATGGCCGCTCCTAAAAAAAACACTATAAGCATAAAGTATTAAGTGGGTATCGGTCGAAATGGCATTTCCATAATTTACCAATAATAGGTAATTATCAATAATAATATTAACAAATATTATTATATACCAAACAATGTAAGCAGGGCCTACTACCACATTAAATTGTCGATAATTAAACATCAAAGCCAAATATAGACGAATTAAACGTCTGAGGCGCATTTCCAAACTTAGCTCTTTTGGAAGCACCCTTTGTACTTCCCTAGCCCTCTTTTTAAATTTAATATCAATTTTTTGAATCAAAACGCTTTTCATATGGCTAAGACATCGATGAAATAACACGTAATAAAGTATTGTTGCAAAAATATATCCATAAATTACCACACAATGGACGAACGATAAAATAAATCTGGTTAAAAATTGAATTAAAATAAATGGCAAAAAGGTTAGTAAATTAGTGTTGCTTTTTATACGCGGTAATGAAATTGTGTTAATCATGTAAAATATTGTAAAAATTATTCCAAATGAGTTTATGTATCTGAGAATTTTTGTTACTTTAAGGGAAAAAAAATTTTGAATCCCGTAGTGGTTACAATTCGCAACAATCCTCGATATGCCGCATTTCAATTCTCTTTTCGCCACCGTTCCAAATTCCAACGATGCACGAAACTAACGAACCGAATAAAACCACAACTTCAGAAATCACAAACATTAACTCCGTATGAGACATTAATTCGTTACTTTTTAATTCGTACCAATAGAAATAAAAATTGAGACAGTGATGTAAAATTATGCAAAGTGACAAAATTTTGCTTAGCTTTGATACGAAAAAATTTGTTTCTTTTGCTTTAGTTTTAGTGTGGTTTCATTTAATTATTATAGAAGGATTAGCACAGGCTAAACCAAAAATTTCGAGTGGTTTTACTATGCAGTATGCACCCAATGCAATTTTCTTGCACTACCATTTTAAGACCGTCTGGCAACTATCTAAAATGAACCCTTAAAAAAGTGTTTTAGTGAGAATACTTTAATCTAAGTAGGCTTTTAGTGCTATTTGTTTTGAAAATGAGCGAATCGACAATAATGTAGAGTCATCACGGTAAAATGTTTATTTATTTTTTAACTATACCCAACAGAGCTCTAAAATATTAGATGTCTTAACCTGTTAAAAAATCAAGAAATGGGATCAAATTTCTTAATTTAAATAGAACACTCTGTATATTTTGAAAGCTCTTAAAATTAGCTTTCTGAAGATATCAAATTTAATTTTAATTAATAAAAATACAAAATTGCAAGATTTTACGGGCGGGTAAAAGTTTCTCGTATGGCCACATCCGTTGTTTTCTTACCAGAGTAGAGACACTGTAACCAACAATAATTCCATTTATTGTTAGAACAACTCTAAGCACACATTGAAATTTAACCAAATATCCATTAACAGCATCAGTTTTGATTATAGTTAATAAATAAAAATATAAAATCAAAAAAATAACATTAAAAGTACAGGATATTAGAAGTCGTGGATTGATTGATAAATTAAATTCTTTGTAATTGTAAATCACGCACGTATAAAACGTCTTCGTGCGGGCAATACGTTCTTCTAAACTTAAGTCGAAATTAAAGTTTTCGAGATGGTTATCCAACACAATTTTCACTCTTTCAAAACATGTTTGAAGAAAATGTTTGTAAAGTTTGCTAACTAACATAAACTGGATTGAGTTTATTGTTACAGCATGTGATACAAGAAATATCACAATTAGCTTGTAACAGAACCACGGGTAACTTGAAAAAATTGAAAGTTGGGTGTGATAGAACGAAAATTGGGCATTGTAGAGAAAAATCATAAATATTGAACAATAAGTGGCTCTTTTAGTCTCTTTTGCGACATCTTTTGTTATCAAACCATCAAAACCGTAGTACTTTTCGTGTTCGATTAGTGCTGATAATCCATTAAGCTGTATTAGACCTTCGGGTAAACGTAACAGCGAAGAGCCAGTGTTTAAAACTGCAATAACACAATACACCACTTCTACCACAATAAAAATTTGTTCGTTAGAATTTAAACTGTTCTCGAAAATATCATTAAAACAGTCGATTAAATTTATAACTACTAGAGTTATAAAAATAGGGACTGAAATCAAAAGTAAGTTGGATTTTAAAAACTTTACTTTAAGGGATGGTTTTTTTGAATGGGGACAAGCTATGGCAATTGCACCTGATCCAGAAAAAAATCCTACGTTTACTGCAGGCTTTAAAATACAACCTAAGCAATTATTATTGAAATTTCGTGAACGTTTTAAGCAATTTAATTTTTTTAACTTTTTCATCAGCTCCATTGTTTTAATAAATTATTTTAACAACTAAGCACCAACCGCGCTGTTTAATAACTACCTAGACATATTTTTAATAACTCATTTCACGCGATACTTTTGAAGTAATTTTCATCGTATTACATTAGCGAGGTATTTCATATACTTTTTGTAATTTTCGATTCGATACTTTTATTTTTAATTTCCTTTTAGGTATTATGCCTTTAATTCTTTATTCTTTTAAATAATTATTATTCATTTTATTTACTAATGCCTTTCGTATTTACACGTCATGGGATGCGAGACCAATAATAGTCACATATAGTTATGCCCACAGTTTACAAGTTACTAAAAACAACGTTGTGTCGTTGAATTAATTTTTATGCTGAAAACAGGTACTCAATTTGCTTCCGTATTTTTATTGCCCTCCAGACCGTCCCTTTCAATTTTTCTGCTTTATCGTCAGGAATTCCCCAAATTTCAAGTAAGTATTCCGCTTACCTCTTTAGAGAATTAGAGTGTTTCCAAACAGACAAACATATCGAAAGACAAACAGCGTGGCAGGCGGTAGAATTTAGTTCCACATCAACTTTAAAAGTTGGAAAGATACGTTGAAAGCTCAAGTTCAAATGGGCTTCAAAGGAAAATGAATCTCAAGTGAAGATGTTAAAATCAAAGAAAAAGTCCGATAAATGTGGCTCTCGATCGTTATCAATATAAATGGGTTAAAGTGCAAACGGTCTTTGCTATTGAGGAGCAAACAGTAGCCAGGATAGGCTAATAAGGGTCTCAAAGGCAAGCTGGTCTATCAAGGGCAAACGAGTATTAAGTGTAGATGTCAAAATCGAAGAAAAAAGTCCGATATATCTGGCTGTCCTCCGTTATCAAACTAAATAGGGTAGAGTGGAAACATTTATTACGATTGAGGAGCAAACAGTAGCCAGGATAGGCCAGTAAAGCTCTCAAAGAAGAAGGGGTCAGAGACTGTCTATCAAGGGTAAATGAGTTTCAAGTGAAAATTCCTGTTAGTTTAAAAAAATGTCCTGTATCTTGCTGTCGATTGTTTTTAAAATAAAGAGAAAGAAGAAAAACTGAAAACAGCTATATTGTGCAAGCAGCAGGCAGGGTATTGAACAGACACTGCTCTGTCAATTTTAGTTAATTTTTTATACTTTTATGAGCGCTTTATTGGATTTTCAAAATATTAAATTGAAAAAACCGTGAATGCAAATTTAAAATCTACTTATTTCGATTTAGGAAACCTCCGTAGAAGCAATGTATAAACGACCGTTGTGTGTTATAGTTCAAGTAGAGTAAAATAACACTTTGTAAAGTTGAAAACTAGTCACTTGGCACAATAGGATCCAAAATAATCGAAAATGTAAAAATTGGTAGTGTTAAGTTTACTGATTAAGACGATAAGGGCCGTGATTATAAACGACAAATAAGGTTTATCTGGAGAATAAAATGACGTTTGAATAGATACATATTTTTCCGATCGATTGTTAATGGATGTCACTAACCAATAAGAAATTGATCGTTAAACCCCTGATATAGCCAACCAAATCATACCAAATATTATATTAAAATTATGACATTAGTTGTTTCCAATGGTACCTCTTTAATTGTAGAATATTATTGAAAACTTGCATTTTTGTAGAAAAATAAAATTCGATTTTCTCCAATTTAATGAGAGGCGATCGACAGAAAAATTTAGTAATCAATTCTTGTGTTAATAAATTGCCGATTAATAATCTCAACAATTAACGCGCTCGCTACTCTCGCGCGTTAATATATCTCGATTATTAATAGGCCTATTACCACATTAGCAGCTATAGTTATTATTAACTACTACTCTCGCGCGTTAATATATTTCGATTATTAATAGGCCTATTACCACATTAGCAGCTATAGTTATAGACGTTAACACGCGCATAGTACAACGTGTAAACACGTGTAGTTTACACTCCAAATACACGTTTGACTATAACTACGGCCGTAGGTGATTAAATAACTATTATTTTCTACCCTTAAGTTGTGTTCAGACTACATGATTTTTCATGTGATTTAGTCATAGACAATATTTGTTTAATTATTACACTATGAGATTTTTCTTATCAGTCTGGTCATAAGCCTCAAAAACAGGTCATAATAAGCCTATAATAGCAAAATAATAGACGAATTTCAGTATAGAGCGGTTCCTATTTGCATAAGATTGTAGAAAAAGTTTTGTCATATGAAAAAGCATAGCAAAAATCATGAAGTCTAAACACAATACTACAAAATCCTGAATGAAATTACTTACCAAATAAAAAAGAAAATCGTTGAGAATTAAATAAATGGCCGCTCCCAAAAAAACACTATAAGCATAAAGTATTAAGTGGGTATCGGTCGAAATGGCATTTCCATAATTTACCAATAATAGGTAATTATCAATAATAATATTAACAAATATTATTATATACCAAACAATGTAAGCAGGGCCTACTACCACATTAAATTGTCGATAATTAAACATCAAAGCCAAATAAAGACGAATTAAACGTCTGAGGCGCATTTCCAAACTTAGCTCTTTTGGAAGCACCCTTTGTACTTCCCTAGCCCTCTTTTTAAATTTAATATCAATTTTTTGAATCAAAACGCTTTTCATATGGCTAAGACATCGATGAAATAACACGTAATAAAGTATTGTTGCAAAAATATATTCATAAATTACCACACAATGGACGAACGATAAAATAAATCTGGTTAAAAATTGAATTAAAATAAATGGCAAAAAGGTCAGTAAATTAGTGTTGCTTTTTATACGCGGTAATGAAATTGTGTTAATCATGTAAAATATTGTAAAAATTATTCCAAATGAGTTTATGTATCTGAGAATTTTTGTTACTTTAAGGGAAAAAAAATTTTGAATCCCGTAGTGGTTACAATTCGCAACAATCCTCGATATGCCCTGCATTTCAATTCTCTTTTCGTCACCGTTCAAAATTCCAACGATGCACGAAACTAACGAACCGAATAAAACCACAACTTCCGAAATCACAAACATTAACTCCGAATGAGACATTAATTCGTTACTTTTTAATTCGTACCAGTATAAATAAAAATTAAGACAGTGATGTAAAATTATGCAAAGTGACAAAATTTTGCTTAGCTTTGATACGAAAAAATTTGTTTCTTTTGCTTTAGTTTTAGTGTGGTTACATTTAATTATTATAGAAGGATTAGCACAGGCTAAACCAAAAATTGCGAGCGGTTTTACTATGCACCCAATGCAATTTTCTTGCACTACCATTTTAAGACCGTCTGGCAACTATCTAAAATCAACCCTTAAAAAAGTGTTTTAGTGAGAATAGTTTTATCTAAGTAGGCTTTTAGTGCTATTTGTTTTGAAAATGAGCGATAATAATGTAGAGTCATCAGGGTAAAATGTTTATTTATTTTTTAACTATACCCAACAGAGCTCTAAAATAAAGATGTCTTAACGTGTTAACAAATGGGATCAAATTTCTTATTATAAATGGAACACCCCGTATATTTTTCATTATTTTGAACGCTCGCAAAATTAGCTTTCTGAAGATATCTAATTAATTTTTAATTAATAGATTTGACAAGCGAGAAAAAGTTCATCGTATGGCCACGTCCGTTGTTTTCTTACCAGAGTAGAGACACTGTCAGCAACAATAATTCCATTTACTGTCATAACAATAAATTCTAAGCGCACATTGAAATTTAGGCTTATATGCATTAACATCAGTTTCAGACAAACTGTTAACATCAGATTTAACATCAGACAAGTGGACAATTCCAGAAAACAATCCTACGTTTAATATGAGCTTATATATACAACCTGAGCAATTATTATTGAAATTTTGTGAACGTTTTAAGCAATTGAATTTTTTTAACTGTTTCATATTTTAATAAATTATACCAACCGCACTGTTTAACAACTACCTACATCTATATGTAATAACACACGCTTTAATTTTCAAGTAAAAATACTATGGGTAATTTTCGATTCGATACTTTTTTTATAATTTCCTTTTATGTATGTCTTACTTAACGTTTTATTTTGTAAATAATTGTTATTAATGTTTTATTTACTAATGCCTCTAGAATTTACACGTCTTGGGCTTGCAAGACCAACAATAGTTACATAATTACAATATAGAACAGCAACACTATTATAGAAGAGAGACAAAAGAAACCCGAAATTATACTTATTACTATAAAACAAAGGGAGGAGTCAAATGTCATGGATCAGAAAGTATAGGCACATATACGTATAATGGCCATTTTTATAATATAATAGAGATTATGGCACTAAATTCTTCCATAATCTTCAACAAAGAACATCTAAATGATAATGCGAATGTAAATCATAGAAAACGACTTTTCCTGAACAATTTAGCAAAAGAATTAGAAATTCCAAATATGACAAGAAGATCCCTATTCAACTATTCTATTTCTGCTATTCAACTGGTAAAATATGTTTATCATCTCATTGGTCTTTTCTTAGCGTAGGTTTTTCATTCCTTATGTGAGTAGACAGTTCGACCAACTGAATCTAACCTTCTTACCCAATTCCTCTAAGCCGACTCTTTCCAATATCTTTCAACTTTTTTGCTGTATCGTCAGAAATTCCCCTAATTTCAATTAATTATTCCTCTTACCCTTTCGGAGAATTAGAGTGTTTACAAATAAACAAACATATAGACTGTCGATAGTTATCAAAATAAATAAGATAAAGTCAAACGATCATTACGATTGAGGAGCAAACAGTAGCCAGGATAGGCTAGTAAAGGTCTCAAAGGCAAGGGGGTGTATCAAGAGCAAATTGGTCTCAAGTGAAAATTCTTGTAAATCTAAAAAATATCGTGTATCTCGCTGTCGATTACTTTTGAAATAAAGAGAAAGAAGAAAAACTGAAAACAGCTATTGTGCAAGCAGCAGGCAGGATACTGGATAGACGATGCTCTATTAATTTTAATCAACTTTCGATATCTTTATGAGCGTTTTATAGGATTTTAAAAACAATAAATATATAGAAAAAACCAGGAATACAAAATTTAAATCGACATTTCGTTTTAGGACACTTCCGTAGATATGCAATGTATAAACGATCCCCGTTTGTTACAGTCTAAGTAGAGTAAAAAAACACTTTGTAAAAGTTAAAAACCAGTCTCTTGCCGCAATAGCATTGAAAATAATCGGAAATGTAAAAATTGGTATTGCTGTAAGTTTACTGATTGAGAGCCGTGATTACAAACGACAAATAATGTTTATCTCGAGAATAAAATTTATCTTTTGTAGACATGGCAACGTATTAAAATTTGATGTTGTTTTCTTTGTTCTTTTTATTATGTTTACATTTTACAAATGATAAATTTTATTCTCTATATAAACCTTATTTGTCGTTTATAATCACGGCTTTCACGGAAAGCTTAACGTATTCTATAAATACTAAAGATTGTAATTTTCCTTACCAGAGTAGAGACACTTTCAGCAACAAACATTGCAAGTACTGCTAGAACACATCTAAGCGCACATTGAAATTGAAGCAAATATGCATTAATATCATTTATAGTCATTGTCAACAAATAAAAATGACAAATTAAATCAATAACCACAGTAATTAATGATATTAGAGGTCGTGGATCCAGTGCCAAATTAAATTCTTTGTAATTGTAAATCACGCACGTATAAAATGTCTTCGTGCGGACAATACGTTCTTCTAAACTTAAGTCAATATTAAGGTTTTCGAGACGCTTATCCAACACAATTTTCACTTTTACAAAACATTTTTGCAAAAAAAGTTTGTAAAGTTTGCTAACTAACATAAACTGGATTGAGTTTGTTGTTAGAGCATGTGATACAAGAAACAACACAATTAGCTTGTAACAGAACCACGGGTAACTTGAAAAAGTTGATGCTTGGGTGTGATAGTACGAAAATTGTATATTGTAGAGAAAAATCGCCAATAATGAACAATAAGTGGCTTTTTTAATGTCTTTTGCGACATCATTTGTTATCAAACCATCAAAACCGTAGTATTTTTCGTGTTCGATTAGCGCTGCTAAACCGTTTAACTGTATTAGCATTTCGGGCAAATTTAAGAGCGACCAACCAGTATTTAAAACTGCGATAAAACAATACAACATTTCCACCACAATAAAAGTTTGGTCACTCGATTTTAAATTGTCCTTGAAAATTACATTAAAACAGTAGGTTAAATTTATAACCACTAGAGTTATTAAAACGAGGGCCAAAATCAAAAGTAAGTTGGATTTTAAAAACTTTACTTTAAGGGATGTTTTTTTTGAATGGGGACAAGCTATGGCAACTGCACCTGATCCAGAAAAAAATCCTACGTTTACTACAGGCTTTAAAATACAACCTAAGCAATTATTATTGAAATTTCGTGAACGTTTTAAGCAATTTAATTTTTTTAACTTTTTCATCAGCTCCATTGTTTTAATAAATTATTTTAACAACTAAGCACCAACCGCGCTGTTTAACAACTACATACATCTATATTTAATAACACATTTCACGCGTTACTTTTGAAGTAATTTTTTTCATCGTATTACATTAGCGAGGTATTTCATATACTTTGTGTAATTTTCGATTCGATACTTTTTTTTAAATTTCCATATAGGTATGCTTTTAATGCTTTATTTTATTAAATAACTATTATTCATTTTATTTACTAATGCCTCTCGTATTTACACGTCATGGGATGCGAAACCAACAATAGTTACATAGTTACAATATAGAACAGCAACACTATTAAAGAAGATAGAAAAAGCAATGGCAATTCCACCTGATCGAGAAAAAAATCCTACGGTTACTATAGGCTTTAGAATACAACGTATGCAAATATTATTGAAACGTTTTAGGTAATTTTTATTTTTCAGCTTTTTCATTAGCGTCATTGTTTTAGGTAATACCGAACGCGCTATTTAGCAACTACACTAGCCCGCAATATTAACGCACCAACTTACATTAAATAAAAAAGATTCCTCAGAGTACCTTTCTTATCCAGTTGAGTATGTAGTATCAAAGTTAAGAATTTAAACTAAATGCTGAACAAGTTTTAAAGGCTTTAAGTGGTAAAGTAACAAGTTATAAGTAGCAGTAAACAGTAGTCTAAGAAACGACGAAAGAATTGGCCAATGAGAATCGCAAAAAAAATATCGGATGATCAAATTTAATTGTTTCTAAATAAGGGCAGTTAATAAAATTCAGAAGTTTGCAACACACAGTTCCATGAATTAAAATTGAAAATTGCAAATAACGTTGAAAAGTAGCAGATTTGTTCAAAATTATCGCAAAATCAACGTTATTTGTAATTTTCAATTTGAATTCCTGGAACTATGTGTTGGTAACTTCGGATTTTTATTAACTGGCCTTATTTAAAACGAATTAAATTTGATCATCATACATTTTTTTAGCGATTCTCAATGGTCAATTCTTCCGTCGTTTCTTAGACTATTGTTTATTGCTATTTATTACTTGTTACTTTACCACTTAAAGGTTTTAAAACTCGTTCGACATTTAGTTGAAATTCTTAACTTTGATACTACATACTCAACTGGATAAGAAAGGTACTCTGAGGAATCTTTTTTATTTAATGTAGGTTGGTGCGTTAACATTGCGGGCCAGTGTATAATAAAATAACACATTTCACTCTTTAATTTTCATATTTTATTTTAAAAGACAGTAAATTTAATTTGTGAGATTAATTGCTGATTGCGTGACGACGCCAGAATATATTTTCTGGGGGGGGGGATAGGCACAATTTCAAAAGTTTCAAGAGAGGCGACAGACGAAGAATAATTATTTTCCTTGGTAAAAATATCATTTGCAAATTAATATCTAGGGAACTGTCAGTGTAAAAGGCAAACATGTGCACATTTTGAAATCATAATTTTATAATATCTATTATCCAAATCGCCAAATTAGAATTTGTAATTTAAAAAATTCTTCGATGATGTCCACTGCTCGACGAGGGTGAAAATAGAAAAATGAAAATCATCGGAAAAGCTTTGTTTTTAAATTTATTAATTTGACGTGTCCAACCGTTTTTTTATATTCCTGTTGGAAAAATAAATATTTCCATTCTTCCATTATATTTTTGGAGCTGACTGTATGTACTAGTTACGAATATCACCTTTTTTTCTAGCATGAGCTTCTTTTGTTTATCAGAGTCGATTCATTTCAGAAGTAAAGCGTTATGTAATATAGGCCCCGTGCAAGTTAGCATCAGCGCCACTACCGGTAACTTCTATAAGTAACGTGGTTGGAAATACCACTTGACACACGCATGCAAATTTGTAATTTTATAAACGAGTGCGAATTTTGTGCAGGTAATAAGTAAATGACATATCAAATCCGTCATTCATGGATTAGGGAACTCAAGCCAAGAGCAAATTTACAGAAATGTGCGGTGATAGTTATATTAATTGGTCAATTGTGAATTACCTCAAGTCTGCCAAAAATGCGGATAAAAGCATTTCTTTCTACAGTTTTCCCTCAAAACTTCATAAAAAAGAACACTGAGCCTGGTCTTGCCTTATATAGCCACAGTATGCAACGAAATATGTTATTTTTAAAATAAAAATTTATTTTCATATTTTGACAATTAAAATTTTTAGGTTATGTTTGACATTTCATTTTATAGAATTTTCTTTTGATTTAAAATAATGTTATAAATAATATTAACATATTAAAAAAGCACATTAGTAAATATAAAGCATAGAAAACCACAAAATTTCAAGTAAAATCACTTGGCGCAATTGCAAAGTCCTTAAAACCCTATACTACTACTAATGGCGCGAAAATACTCTTAAAAGCAAATCTCAAGATATGGAGTTACAAACTATTTTTTTCTAACGAAATATATGCTATACTAATCAGAAAGAGTTGTTTTAGGGTTTTCGTTGCTATTTTGGACTCGAGGAGTCTAAAAACGTCCAAAAATTAAATAACAAAATAACTTATTTTTTCGATCATATGACTTTATCAAAGCATAAGGAAAAGTTAAATTATGTAAAATGTACAGACAGGCTTATTGCTAAACTCCTTCCATATCAATTATTATAAAAATCTAACATTTCTTTGTATTTATCAATATTTAGAAAAAAATTATTTGAATTTGTAACCACGTAACTTACAAATTTGACCACTACGAGTCGCTAATTCCCATGATATGCACTCCGCCTATTCTTGAAAGCTGAATTTGCTGTCTGGACTTTAAGTTTTAACATGTTGTACTATAATTAACATTTTGCCATTGGAACAATTTTTAAAGAAAAATTTTAATTTGCTGTATCAGGTCAACATATTATTGGGGGGGGGGGCAGACCGTGTTTTCGCCATTTTATTAATTTTATTGTGGCTACTTTTGTATTATTGAGGCGTATAAAATTGAATTATATAAGTTTCCAAATATTAAATAAAATTATAAAATATGTCATACCCTAGAATGAAGGATTGTCTATAACATGGCTTAAACGCCGATTTAATTGAACTGTTATTAAGGCCGTAAATATCTAAATAATTTTAATAAATTATCTTTTAAACTATAACGATTATAACTTTTATATTTTACAAATATTAAGTACAGCCCTAGTTAACATTCCTCACATTACCAATTAATTAAAATAAATTTTTATAAGCCAGAAAAAAAATGATTAAGTTCAACAAATATTTCGAGTACCTTCCGTCCTTTTTGCTGCTAAGTTCGCGTCAAGTTAAACTGACGTTTAACAAATGTCAAATATATCAATCTTAAAATCTGATTTTAGTATGTTAATTACTTCAAATTATGCTTTTACAACATTTTTAAGTATTGTTTTTATTTTTTACATAATTATAAGATAATTTATTTAAATTATATCTACAATAGATTATTTAATAATTAATACAGCGACATCTATGAATAATAGAAGCAAGGTTGACGTGACAGATGTAATTCAGTGTTCCCACCGTTAACAAATAAAATTCCTATCACATGACAAATCTTTAAAAAAAAATTTAATTTTTAATAAAATACCGAAATAGAAAAAATAGTATATAGTACGGAGTCTACGCCACATAAAACTATGGAACGCTGCACTTTTGGTTAATGGCATGAAACTCGGTACATAGTTTACTGAAACCATATCGAGTAATTTTGTCCGATGAGACCAAAAAAATATTCGATGGGGGCCGCAGGACACCCCCTTTAATGCAAATTGTAAACAGCGAATACCTCAGGTACTTTGAATTTACAGTTAATGAAATGAAACTCGAAACATAGTTTACTGGAAGTATATTGGCAAATTCTGTCCGATGAGACCAGAGATATCTTCGAAGGGGGCGCTACACACCCCCTTTTTCTCAAAAAGGGGTACTCCACCTACTTTTTCGCGAAAAGTATCTTTGCCGCATATTTTGAGAGTACTGAATCAATCTGTCCCAATAACTGATCCATCTGAACATCCCCATAGGCACATAATCGCCATTTTTTCCTCTGGGTCTGTAAGAGCGCTCTTTGAAAAATTTTCAAAGAGGTCGAGTTAAATTATATTTGACTTTTCGTTAACGGAATAAAACTGATTGCATATTTTAGTGGAACTATAATGAAGTAATTTTCACCAATAAAAACAAAAGAAAGTCTAGGGGGTCGCTGCACACCCCCTTTAATACGGGCGATGCTAGGCGAATACCTCAGGTACATTGCACTTTTGGTTAATGGAATGAGACTCGGCACATAGTTTACTGGGGCCATATAGTACAATCTTGTCCGATGAGACCAAAGAAATATTCGAGGGGGGGTGCTGCACACACCTTTTTTTATCAATCTTAGATTGGCTGTATTTTGTCGTAAAAAGTAACTTCGCCGTATATTTCGAGGGTGCAGAATTCATATGCGACATAGACAAATCCATCTGCTAATTTGCATCCGTTTAAACACGCCGTTTTTTCCTCTACTACTGCAGGAACGCTCGCTCAAAGGTTTTTAAAGAGGTCGGGTAAAATGATACTAGACTTTTTGTTAATAGAATAAAATTTGGTACATAGTTTACTGCAACCATATTGACAAATTTTGTCCGATGAGACCAACAAAAATTCGATGGGGGCCGCTGTACGCCCCCTTTAATGCGGAGTATACACGACGAATACCTCAGGTACTGTAAACTTGTGGTTATTGGAATGAAACTCGAAACATACTTTGCTGGGACTATATTGACACATTTTGTTCGATGAGACCGAAGATATATTGGAGGGTGGCGCTACACACCCTCTTTTCCTCAAAAAGGGGTACTTGACGTATTTTTTCGTGAAAAGTATCGTTGCCGTATATTTTGGAGATGCTAAATTGATCTGTCACAGTAACAGATCCATCTGAACGTTCCTATGGGCACAAAGCCGCTATTTTTTCCTCTGGGGCTGTAGGGCAGCACTTTCAAAACTTTTAAAAGAGGTCGAGTAAAATGATGTTGGACTTTTCGTTAACGGAGTGAAACTGGGTACATACATTCTTGGAACTATATGGAATAATTTTGGCCGATGAGACCAAAAGAAATTCTAGGGGGTCTCTGCACATGCCCTTTTTTATAAATCTTAGGTTGGTCGTATTTTTTCGTGAAAGATATCGCCGTATATTTCGAAGGTACTGATTCAATCTGTGGCAACGACAAATCCATCTGAACATCACGTCGGCCAAAATTAAGGCTGCGACTCTAAGAAAATCTGTAAGCAATACCGTAAAATCGTAACGTAGTTGCTTAGGATACGGCCGTTAACAAGCCTACTGGACAGTTGTTACATTTTACCGGACTTTTTAAAAATTTTTTGAAATAGCATTCCTATACTGATAGAGGAAAAAATGACGTGTTTACACACAAGGAGATGTTCAGATAAATTTGTCGTTGTTACAGATTGAATCAATACCTTCGAAATATACGGCAAGGATACTTTTCACTAGAAAATACGGCCAATCTAAGATTGATAAAAAAGGGTGTGTGCAGCACCCCCCCTCGAATATTTCTTTAGTCTCATCGGACAAAATTGGTTAATATAGTCCCAGTAAACTATGTTTCGAGTTTCATTCCATTCCACAAGTTCACAGTACCTGAGGTATTCGTCGTGTATACTCTGCATTAAAGAGGTGCCCCCATCGAATTTTTGTTGGTCTGATCGGACAAAATTTGTCAATATGGTTGCAGTAAACTATGTACCAAATTTTATTCCATTAACAAAAAGTCTAGTATCATTTTACCCGACCTCTTTAAAAACCTTTGAGAGAGCGTTCCTGCAGTAGTAGAGGAAAAAACGGCGTGTTTACACGGATGCAGATTAGCAGATGGATTCGTCGTTGTCACATATGAATTCTGCACCCTCGAAATATATGGCGAAGTTACTTTTTACGACAAAATACGACCAATCTAAGATTGATAAAAAAGGGTGTGTGCAGCACCCCCCCTCGAATATTTCTTTGGTCTCATCGGACAAGATTGTACTATATAGTCCGAGTAAACTATGTGCCGAGTCTAATTCCATTAACCAAAAGTGCAATGTACCTGAGGTATTCGCCTAGCATCGCCCGTATTAAAGGGGGTGTGCAGCGACCCCCTAGACTTTCTTTTGTTTTTATTGGTGAAAATTAGTTCATTATAGTTCCACTAAAGTATGCAATCAGTTTTATTCCGTTAACGAAAATTCAAATATAATTTAACTCGACCTCTTTGAAAATTTTTCAAAGAGCGCTCTTACAGACCCAGAGGAAAAAATGGCGGTTATGTGCCTATGGGGATGTTCAGATGGATCAGTTATTGAGACAGATTGATTCAGTACTCTCAAAATATGCGGCAAAGATACTTTTCGCGAAAAAGTAGGTGGAGTACCCCTTTTTGTGAAAAGGGGGGTGTGTAGCGCCCCCCTCGAAGATATCTCTGGTCTCATCGGACAAAATTTGCCAATATAGTTCCAGTAAACTATGTTTCGAGTTTCATTTCATTAACTGTAAATTCAAAGTACCTGAGGTATTCGCCGTGTACAGTTTGCATTAAAGGGGGTGTCCTGCGGCCCCCATCGAATATTTTTTTGGTCTCATCGGACAAAATTACTCGATATGGTTTCAGTAAACTATGTACCGAGTTTCATGCCATTAACCAAAAGTGCAGCATCATTTTGCCTAGATTCCGCACTAATAGATAACACGTTTCATAAGGCTTGTTAACGTACTCGTCCTTTAGAAAACTCGCTGCAAGCGGCTCTTTTTCTAAACTTGGACTCGTATACGTTAACAAGATGCCTTATTAAACTAGTGCTCTAATATACTATTAATAAATGACGAAAGCTTAACGTATTGTAGGAATCACTCTAATTTAAATTTTTCTTACCAGAATAGAGACACTTTCAGCAACAAATATTGTAAGTACTGCTTGAGCACCTCTAAGCGCACTTTGAAATTGAAGCAAATATCCATTAATATCATTTCTAGTCATTGTCAACAAATAAAAATTACAAATTAAAACAATAACCATAAAAATTAAAGATATTAGAGGTCGTGGATCGATTGCCAAATTAAATTTTTTGTAATTGTAAATAATGCACGTATAAAACGTCTTGGTGCGACCAATGCGTTGTTCTAAACTCAAGTCAAAATTATTAAGGTTTTCGAGACGCTTATCCAACACAATTTTAACTTTTTGAAAACATTTTTGCAAAAAAAGTTTGTAAAGTTTGCTAACTAATATAAAGTGTATTGAGTTTATTGTTACAGCATGTGATACAAGAAACATCACAATTAGCTTGTAACAGAACCACGGGTAACTTGAAAAAGTTGATGCTTGGGTGTGGTAGAACGAAAATTGTATATTGTAGAGAAAAATCATAAATATCGAACAATAGGTGGCTTTTTTAGTTTCATTTGCGATATCATTTGTTATCAAACCATCAAAACCGTAGTATTTTTCGTGTTCGATTAGCGCTGCTAAACCATTTAACTGTATTAGAATTTCGGGCAAGTTTAAGAGCGACCAACCAGTATTTAAAACTGCAATAAAACAATACAACATTTCCACCACAATAAAAGTTTGGTCACTCGATTTTAAATTGTACTTGAAGATAACATTAAAACAGTAGATTAAATTTATAATCACTAGAGTTATTAAAACGAGGGCTGAAATTAAATGTAAGGTGGATTTTAAAAACTTTACTTTAAGGGATGGTTTTTTTGAATGGGGACAAGCTATGGCAATTGCACCTGATCCAGAAAAAAATCCTACGTTTACTATAGGCTTTAGAATACAACCTATGCAATTATTATTGAAGTTTTGTCTACGTTTTAGGTAATTTAATTTTGTCAGCTTTTTCATCAGCGCCATTGTTTTAATTAATTATATTAACAGCTAAACACCGAACGCGCTATTTAGCAACTACATTAAAAATTAATAAAATAACACATTTCACTCTTTAATTTTCATATTTTATTTTATGACATTAAAAAAGAGGGTAAATTTAATTTGTGAGATTAATTGCTGTATGTGTAAATATCCACTTTGATCCGTTGTGTTTTTTATTGGTACACTTTTTTTTAATCCTACAAATACCTTATACTTGAATGTTTTGTTCTTTACCGACACGTGACTGACAATACTAATATGTATGAATAAAGAAGAAAACGACGTATTTAACGAGTTTAATTATTTAATTTAGTCACTAGAGTAGTCCCAATGTAAAATAAATACACCACGTGACCAAACCTGAGTGAGGCGTGGCTTCAGAGCCCAGTGGTGGAGCCAGTTATTACTTCTGTCAAAAAAATTATTTTTAAAAGTTGTCAAAATTCAAACTAATTACTTAATTTAAATTTTTATTTAAAGTACTAATAATAATTAATTACTGGTTTAATACTTTGTGAATGAGATATTTATATTATTAAAATGCTTGTAATTATTTTGCTTCGACAAAAGTTATGCAACAACTATACGACGACACCGTCTACGTTCGTTTCTAAGCAACGGCAGTACAAAACTAGTGCGCAACTTTAACAGTCATCACGTGGTGTACTCAACTTAACTTGAGACTACTCTACATACATTTATTGTTAATTATTATTAATTACTTATTTAGAAATAATTAAATTAATTGTTTATAAAGTATTCTAAAAGTCACGTGTCGGTAAAGAAAAAAAAATCGAGTTTATGTATGATTTGAAATTAATGAAACCAATTAATAGATTTTAGTAGCTCTTTACCTGTGCTTGCTTTTCAACTGTTAAAATATTTAGTTTGTGTAATAATTAATTAAATGTCTCTTTTTTTATTTCCCAGAAGTATTAAGTTAATTTATAGAAAAACGTTTTAAAATGTAATTTTTATATTGTTTATATAAACGACCTACCGGGTGGTGACCGGACCTCTCGGTCATACAGATTTAACATGTAAAAACCGAGGTAAAAACATACTTTGGTAATTTCCTGCTTCTCAATGTATTTTAGAAAGAAAATCTTCAAATAAAAGTTTTAGAGAATAAAATTCTGCACTAAATGAATAAACAAAAATAATTTTGGATTTTCTATAACGTCTGAAATTGAAAATTCCGAAAATTAGCAGAAATAGCGATTGCCTTGAAACACAATTTAAAATTGTCAAATATTTTATGCTTTACCTGTCAAAATAATTCTGCATTTTTTATTCAATTATTGAATTTATTTAATAATAAATAATATTTACGTATGATCATCCCTAAAAATTACTTCATTTTTAGTTTCAGTTAATTTAAATTACCCTCAAAAATAATTTTAAAAGTTGTCAATGTCAAAATGGATAATTTTTATTGGGAATATTTCATGGCAATCGCTATTACTGCTAATTTTGGAAATTTTCAAATTAAATTTCAGGCGTTATAAAGCATTCAAAATTAATTTTTTTTTAGATGTAGAATTTTAATCTCTAAAACTTTTATTTGAAGATTTTCTTTCTAAAATACATTGGGAAGCAAGAAATTACCAAAGTATGTTTTTACATGTTAAATCTGTATGACCGAGAGGTCAGGTGACCACCCTGTATATAGAAAGCAAAATTGTGTACTACCTCGTAACCAAGGTTACATAATACGTGAAAACCATTGTGAAAACAATGTTTGGGCGTCTTTTTCTACAGCTTCCTCACTTGCTCTTATGCGCATTTAAGGACGTTTAGATTTGGCAAGATCTCTATAAATGAGTAGTTCCAGTCAAAATAGAATTTATGATATTATCTTTTGATTATCTCTTAAGAGGAAAGAGTAACAGAAACAGTAGAAACGACGATAGTTCTTTGGGATTTTACTACTTTGAGCTGGAACCGATCTCACTCACTATTAGGACGTTTATTTGGACGAATATTTGAATTTTATTTCATTGGTCTTTTCTCAGACTAGGTTTGTGGTCCCTTAAGTGAGTAGTCAGTTTTACCCACTGGCCATTACTTTATTACCTAATTCCTCTAAACCGGGTCTCTATAGCTGAGTGGTGATTTTCCTAAATATATCACATGACCACTTCAGGGAACGTCAGCAGCTGATATGTTTTGAGTTATTTACTGTGTTGTGATTGGTTGGTATCGGTTCGCATCTCAGCAGCATTTGGGTCGGCATTTTTTGTAACTGAGATACCGCATACTGACAACCAATTTGATCCACCCTGTACTTTTCAGCGTTTAACCATCATTGTTTTAATTATTTTATCAGCTAAACACTGAGAGCACTCTATTGCATCAACTAAATGAAACTGCTTGGTTTTTGATGCCTAAAATACTGTGTGTCAATGACATCGACACAGACTCCCCCCACTAAGCTCACACCCAATTCCTCTAGTCCAGCGTTTATCACTATTGTTTCAGATGATCAGCATGAACAATACAAATACAAAATGGATTTTTAAGAACGTTAATAAAAATATTAAATAATTAGGCCCAAGATGGCTTCCTCGAGGAAGTACCAAATACTTGTCTATTTTTTGACCTAATTTTGGAAATTATTGTACTTTAAAATCGAAGATAAATTTGGGCATCTTAGAAGAGCTTTTTACAGTTTCACAATTCACAAATTTATTGTTTTTTCCCTAAATATCTGTTAAAGGGTATGTTTTTAAACTTAAATAATTTTTTGGGGCTAAATCTAATTAAAATATATAAATCCCGGGATCCCGGGATTGAAAAAAAGTCAATCTTGAAATCCCGGGATTGAAAAAACTCAACGGGATTGCAATCCCTAGTTTAAACTCGAGCTTCATATTAAGCTTAGTATGGTCTGCAAGCTAAATCACATCATCTTTTGTTTTCACAGTATGAGTGGGGAAAAAGTAACGCAACAAGGCTACAACTTTTTTATTTATAATTTTTCAAAAAACGTTTTTAATAAAAGTTACTAGGTTAAAAGTGCTTCACTTGTTCGTGATCTTTAATTGCTCATGCTTAACCGCACGTGGGTACAGGAGCACGTAATTCTAATTTTTAAATGGCAACGTATGATTTTTTTTACAATTTTGGAAGCGCCACATGTTTCTGCTTCTGGTAGCATTAAAATTTTAGAACGTTACATAAGAGATTTTTTAGAAGTAATCGACATTACGTTTTCGACTCTAATTACGATTACAACTATGTTTTAGGCAAAAAGAACTCGATTTGGCTATTTGACAAATCTAAATAGGAACTTACAACTCTACCTCTATCGCTCAACTTCCTCCGACGCACCGTTCGGGAGATATCGACCTAAGATAGAGTACGACATTGTTTAATAGATAATGAAGAATAGTTTAGACATTTTTATTAAATCAATTTCTTTTGTTTAGTTTTGTCAAATAAAGTTATTTTTGTCTAAAACAGAGATTAAAGTTGAAAATTGAATGTCGTTTTTTTTCAAAAATTTTCTTATGTAACCTACCAAAAGATTTATGCTGCCAGAAAGAGAAACATGTAGCGATTCTAAAAATGTAAAAAAGAATCTTAGGTTGCCATTTAAAAAATTATAGTTGCGTGCTCCTGTGACCACGCACAATTACGCATCAGCAGTTAAAGACCACGAACAAGTGAATCATTTTTAGCCTAATAACTTTTGTTTAAAACATTTCTTCGAAAAATCGATAATAAAAAAATTATAGCCTTGTTTCGTTACTTTTTCTTCACTCGGTATACCCATTGTCTTAAGGCTCGTCTTCACACACAGGCTTGCCTTCAGGTATGCAAGCCGTGTCCGGCTTGGCCTGTGCAGGCCGCCGATTTGGTCTGTGCAGGCCACCTGCACAGGCAAACCTGAAGGCAAGCCTGTGTGTGAAGACGAACCTTTAGAGCTAGATCTTAAACCAGAGCTTAATCCAACACTGTCAAACCGGCATTAAAACCTTACTTTATAACTTTAATCGATACTATGAAACTGCTTAAGCTCCACATCTTGGTTCACCTTTAATCTTAAAAAATCTTACCTTAAATCAGAACTTAAGCAGACACTATGAAACTAGACATATAAGTTGGACATAAAAAGTTGGATTTACTGATTCATTCGGGTCCAGTCAAAGCCCGTCTTTAGCTCGAATCTTTGGATTTAGCTTCCATCCCCTTGTTATCTATCTTATCCGAAACTGTTATAATTTATTTAAAGAAGGATAAGCAGTTGGTTTATACCTGGGTCAATATTATTGTACAGTTGGCCTTATAATTATTGGTCGCCCTGGCTGTACGCCAGAGAGAAGGTGAGATTGGTTGATTTACTACTTATTGCTGGCAAAATAAAGTTACCTCTCAATTTAAGTATGGGGTGTTATGATAGTTACATCCACAATTCCTGCTAAACGTATAGCCAGGGTGGCCATTAATTGTGAGGCTGACTGTACTTATTATTTTTGGGTTTAATCTAGAGCAAGCAATTAATTTATTGAACAATTCCCTGTTTATTTAATTAACTTATAAGATTTAAATTTTCCTTACCGCATTAGAGACACTGTCAGCAACAATCACCGAAATTACTAAAACAGCCGCACTAACGATACATCTAAATAGAAGTAAACATCCATCAAAAGTTTTGTCATTCCTGGTTATTATCAGAACGTAAAAACTACAAATTAAAACGAGAACGATAAAAATCCAAGATATTACAGGTCGTGGATCGACAGCCGAATTAAATTTTTTATAATTATAAACAATGCGCGTATAAAAAGTTTTCATACGTCCAATACGGTCTTCTAAATGTAAGTCGAAATGAAGGTTTGCGACTCGCCTTTCCAGTAAAGTTTTCACTCTTTCAAAACACTTTTCCAAAAAAATTCTGTAAAGTTTGCTAAATATGATGAAGTGTATTGCGTTTATAGATAGAGAATGCGATACGAGAAACATCACAATCATTTTATAAGCGAACCAAGGGTAACTTGAGTAAAATGGTAAAGTGGTCTGATGAAAAGAAAAATGGACGTTGTTGAGAAAAATCGTAAACGTCGAACAATAGATGGCTCTTTTAATCTCTTTGGCGATTTTTTTTGTAATCAAGGCATCAAAACCACAATAATCTTCTAGCTCGATTAAGGCTGGGAAACCGTTGAGATGAGCTACGATTTCAGGTAAACGTACAAGTGCCCAAAGAGTGTTTAAAACTGAACTAAAACAATACAGCATTTCCACCACAATGAAAATTTGTTCGCTCGGTTGTAAATCGTACTCCAAAATAACATTAAAACAATAAATGAAATTTACAACAGCTAGAATTACAAACAAAAGGGCTAAAAACACATAGAGGTTAGATTTAAAAAATATCACTTTAGGGGATGGTTTCTTGGAGTGCGGACAAGTTACAGCAACAGCAGCCGAACCAGAAAAAATTCCTACATTTAAACTAGGTTTTAGAATACAACCGATACAATTGTTGATGTTTTGTTTACTTTTTAAACAATTTAATTTATTCAGCCTTTTCATAACGGCCATTGTTTTAATTATACTAACAGCTAAACACTTCAAGCACTATTGTAACAACTACCATGTAAATTAATAAAATAGACGCATTCACTCATTACTTCTAAAGTAATATTTTATTTGTTTTTATGACATGAAAGAAAAGGGTGAATTTAATTTGTAAGTTTAATATGTTGTGCGTGTAACTCGATAGATTGATATCTAAACTAAAAATACTTCCTACTTATATCTTTCTTGTTCTTTTATACTCTTTAATCTTATAAATACCTTATGTATGATTTCAATAAAAAATTAATAGATTCAACTTCTATAACCATAATCGATAGATATTAGTAGCTCTTTACCGATGTTTGGATTTGAACTGATAAAATATTAAGGTTGCCTTAATAATCATTATGAGTACCTACTTAAATGACTTTTTTAATTTCCCAAAGGTATTGAGTTAATTAAAAAAAAACGCGTTTAAAATTTAATTTTTCAATCGTTTTAGTGTTTTAATGAGTAATTACAGGCAGTGAAAAATTTATGACATTGCCTGCCTTATCTTGTGATATATCTCTTAAGAGCAATGAATAGACACAAACAAAGCAAAAATAAGCTACCTTTTTGAACTATTACCACTGCTATCTGCAGTTCGTCCATCAGAAGCACCAAAATAATTATCTAGGATAATCGAACCTGGAAGACATTCCGAGCAGCCATAAAATAGTAGTTCGAGTAAGCTATAAAAGCTCTCGAGACCTACAGTGTTAACTGTCGAGATTTTCCAACGTCATGACAGTCGAAAATGTGACTAAACATTTATACAGGGTGGTGACTATGGCTCTCGATCGTAGGGAAGGTCGAAGCATTAGAAATTGATTATGACTATCACTATTTTGTACACTTTTCGACATTTTTAATTAATTTATACCTTTATAAAGCACTAAAAAATGATCTTGGTAATTGGTTTAGATGCAGAATTGTTTGCCCCACAACTTTTATTTGAAGCCTTTATCGTAAAATAATTAGGGACGTAGGAAATTGGGAAAAAAACTTTACATTTTAAATTCATAAAATCGAGAGCCATGTTTGCCATCCTGTAGATGTAAGCCCACAGAGACAAAAATTATAGAAGACATATCATGAGCGTCTAATCAAGGATACTCGTATGTTGCTTCTGCTATTTATTGAGAGCTATTATGATCGATTTCAAAAACAGATACCCTTAAGATTGTTTGTTAAACACCCTAAACGCTAGAATAACGCACATAGAAAGTAAAAATCCGATCTAAAAGTAGTTACAGTCAGCTGTAAAAGCTCTGGAAACCTTCAAGATTAACCATCGAGATTTTACAACAACATGACCGTAGAAAATGTGAACAAACATTTATACAGGGTGGTGACTATGGTTCTTGACCGTAGGGATGGCGAAGCATTAGAAATTGCTCATGATGTCACGACTATCACTATTTTGAGACACTTTTCGACGTTTTCACATAATTGATGTCTTTACGCAAAATTATTTTTGTTATTGATTTAGATGCAGAATCGTATGCCCTACAACTTTTATTTGAAGCCTTTTTGGGTATAATAAATAGGGACGCAGAAAATTGGGAAAGTATAACTTTACATGTTAAATCCTTAAGACTGAGAGACATGGTCGTGGTCGCCTTCCTGTTATGTAAGCTCACAGAGACAGAAATAAAAAAACAGATGGGCTTTTAAGCAAGAATCAATTGCTTCTCCTATTAATTGTGAACTAATATGGACGATTTAAAAAATAAATGGACCTAAAATTGCTTATAAAAACACCCTAAACACTAGAATAACTAACATAGGAAGTGAACATCCGATCTAAGAGCAGTTGGACTACTGGACAATACACTGTGATCTAAGAGATTGCTTAAATCATATTTGGTTAGTGCCGCCATGCTTTGGAAAAGGATAGGCTGTAACAATCATTTCAAATTGGGCGACACAAACTTAAAAGGTGAGAAGTGGAAAGGTTGTCTGATTTTTTTAAATCAGAGACTCTTCAGATTATGGAATAACTAATGGGGGAAACAATTTTATGATCGTCAGGAGCCTTAATAGCTCCGTAAGGTATTAGATGGGTTTCCCATGCGCTCTAGACGACAACAAGGCTAGGCTAATTCCTAAATTTAGCCAGTTGCTTCAGGAAAACCAATAAATTCCCTTTTTCCAACATCTGGTGACTAGTGATGAGCTGATGAGTGATGAGGTATGTTCAAAAGACTCAAACGAAAATAGGGATGTGTTTTGACGGCGACCAGTAGACTCCGAAAAGAATTCTAAAAGTCATTCATTGCAAGAAGATCGTCTGGTGTGTTTGGTGGAACATGGGTAGAACTACTACTACATCGAGAAATAGGGGAGGGAGAAAAGGTAGAACCAGTAGAACCCTAATCTGAACCCTGGCCTGAACCCTGGAATGACGTTGTAACAACCAGCAATTTGAATATTTAAAATATTCTAAATTTTATAAAACAAATTAAACAATTCAATTATTAAATTAAATAAATGTTACTAAAGTTCATTTACGCGGGAAGTCAATTTCCTGAACTTATGGGAATTGCAGTATAAACAATCAAATAAAAATGTGAAGTCAATAATAAAGAAATATCATAAGTTGCAATTCCCATGAATTCGTTCAGGAAATTACTTAGACGTTTATTAATTATATTTAAACAAATTGCTGGCTGTTCACTTTACCTATGTCTGCGTTTCTTGAACTATAGAAAAATGAATTACGTAATTACAATTTATTGCTGATTCAATAATCAGGATCATAAAAAAATAGTTCAAGAAACGGCAGTCGTCAGAAAACCATAATATCGAAAAGATCTAATTTTAAAGTCGGTTAAAACCCATAATCGTGGAAACACTAAGTTTAAAGTCGTCGTGAAAGTCAATATTTTTAAGAGTTATTAAAAGATTGTTAAAAACCAATTTTGATCCGGTACGTGGTACTTGTTTTATATAATTGTTAAAGTCGTCGGTCGAATCGTAACTAAAACTCAGTGGATTATAATTTATAAACTCCATAAGGATTATTTTGTACCAGAGGGGTAAGAGTCCTATAAGTTATTTTATATTTTATCTTTTGTTTGGGTTATATTGAGTACCGTTTGTGTAACCTTTATTAACTGAAGTTAAAAAATAAACGAAGTAAAAATATCTTCGAGTTTCTATATATGTGCAAAAATGTAACAACCCCTACGCTACCAAACATCCATAAAAGAGCAAGGGAACAATAACCAGAAAAACCAAGGGGGTTCGTTACAATTGGTGGCAGCGGTTTAAAAGGTTAAAAATTTTTGCAAATTTTGATTTTTTTCTAAATAAATAACGAAAATGGCACATGACAGTAAAGTAGGAGGACAAACACCAGGAGTTGCAAATCAAGCCCAAATTAATCCAATGATGCAGCCTTACATTACACCAGGAATGATAGCAACAACGGTGGATAGATAGATAGATTAACTAAGTAGGGATGTGTTTCGTCGGCGACCAGTAGACTCCGAAAAGAATTCTAAAAGTCATTCATTGCAAGAAGATCGTCTGGTGTGTTTGGTGGAACATGGGTAGAACTACTACTACATCGAGAAATAGGGGAGGGAGAAAAGGTAGAACCAGTAGAACCCTAATCTGAACCCTGGCCTGAACCCTGGAATGACGTTCTGGATTAACGAAGAAGACAAAAGTTTGACAACAAGAATGCTGGGAAACAATTCTATGATAGTCAGGAGCCTTGATGGGTCCGTAAGGTATTAGATGGGTTTCCCACGCGCTCTTAACGACAACAAGGCTAGGCTAGTTCCCAAATTTAGCCAGTTGGTTCAGGAAAACAAAAAAATTCCCTTTTTCCAACATCTGGTGACTAGTGATGAGCTGATGAGTGATGAGGTATGTTCAAAAATCTCAAACGAAAGTAGGTACGTGTTTTGATGGCAACCAGACTCCAAAAAAATTCTAATGGTCATTTATTGCAAGAAGATCGTCTGGTGTGTTTGGTGGAACATGGGTAGAACTACTACTACATGGAGAGTGGAGAGGGTAGAACCCTGACCTGCTGGGAAGCAATTCTATTATCGTCAGGAGCCTTAATAGTACCATAAGGTATTGGATGGGTTCTGCACGGCCTCTCGATGATAAGACTAGACTAGTTTGCATATTAAACCAGTTGCTTCAGCAAAACGGACAAATTCCCTTTTCCCAACATTTGTGGTAACAAGTGATTAATGATAATCTGTTCAAAAATCTCAAGTGAGGATGGGTAGAACCCTGAATGCTTCCTTGAGCGTTAAGGATAGAACTATAACCATCGAAAATTGTATTCTAAAAATTCTAAAAAACAAGATGAATGAACTTACGGTTTTTTAACAGGTGTGACTACCCCTACCAGACAGTGTGAAATATGGTGCCATGACATTGGCCTTGGAGTAAGACAATTTGCATTTCAATCGCTTTTTGAATGTTGGGTTGGTGTTGATGAATTTTCTGTACTGAAATTAGTTTTAGTGTAGGTTTTTTCTTCTTCAACAAAAACTTTTTTCGTATATTTTCCCCTTTCAGATATTTGGCGCTCCTTAAAGGGGGTGCAATGTGCAGGTTAAGAATCGCTGAGCAACGTTATTCAAAAAACCTTAAAAAATGCAAAATTTTACCTTTTGAGAAGAGAATATGCTTATTCCAGATTACAAATGTGCATATAAAAATAAAACTTTCTACGTAAAAAGAAAAAAAAAAGATTTGAATTGTCATTTACAATTAATTACACTTTTTCTCAGCAAATTAATTCAATGGAAATAAACACCTTAATTAGTTATTTATTAAAAACTGACAAAACCTCTCTATTAAAAATAATCTCATAATTAATCTCACCAATTAAAACATTATTTTTAGCTTCTTCATCATTGTTGTATTATTCAAAATTTCTTTTTTTTCTACTTTTTATTAAAACAAGCCGATCATGGGAATACGTCAGGTGGCCGAACAATTGTCAATAATCTAATGATGATATTTCTTTACGTATGAAATTTCTTTTAACAAGTTTCTTTGATGATAGCCACTTAAAGACTAAAGTATCAATTACATTAATTTTTTATTACAAAATTTTCGTCGAATTCTCTTATTTATATTGTTTAACAATTTGTATGTCTAAAATACGAGAGGTTGTCCAAAAGTACCCTAAAAAACATAGTTAGCAAGCCTAGGTGAAGTACGTGTTCTAAAATAAACTTTTAGGGAAGGCTCGTTATTTTAACCCTCCTCTAGTAGGCTTAAGAGGGCGATTTCTAACGAATGGACGGTTGATATTTAAACATTCCGCTCGTAACCGTTGGCGAATTTAATATCCGATTGATATCAGAAATAGTCATAATTCCTGATAGGGTAAAGTTCAAAGAAGGCAATGACATATTTGTATATAGAAAATAAGAGCCTAATTAGTAAGAAACGTCCCTTTGAACTTGGTGTAATTAAAAAATACAGAGGATGTTGTTTTTACCCAACATCCTTTGTTTTTCAATTGAACTTTTCCCACTAATTAGGCTCTTATTTTCTATATAAAAATATGTCATTGCCTTGTTTAAATCTTACCCTATCAAGAAATATGACTATTTGTGATATCGGCCAGATATTAAAGTCGCTAACGGTTACGAGCGGAATGTCTAAATGCGCCCTCTTAAAGATAACTTAAACTAAAAGTGTCTGTTACAAAAACTTTTGGGTAAACTCTCGTATGCTCAGAAAATCTGAACATTTAAAACTGCCCACTATCAATATCATAAAATAAACAATCGCAACCCTTATTTTCTACAACTTACCACATTTAAAAAATTTTCAATATTCCACAATAGATGAGTCAAAATAACTCCAATCGCAAGCGTACGTAGTTCCAATAACAAAACAAACCTATTATCCAAACCTGACAACCAAGCGGTAATAAAGACATAAATATTAAAAATGACGCAACTCAACACTAATAAATTCCAGAAAAGAAAAGCCGGGCGCAAGACTGTTGTAAAATATTGAATATTTGCGTTCATAGCCATGTGTAATCTTTGAACACCCTGTATCTGCATGATCATCTTTGTTGTAGTTAACTTTTCGAGCTCATCCTGTACGCTTGTTTTTAAATTTTTCTTATAATTCAAATATTTTTTCATGAAAGTTTTCAAAAACGTATGACTCGTCTTGAGGATGGATCGAAATATTAGCAGCTCAACACTGAATAAAACCACTAAGAAAACTTGTATGAAACCCACAAGGGTGCTAGTTGGTCTTCGAACAGTTGACCAACTGGAAACTTGGTCGTAAGTGAGTATTAGGGTTATCAAAGATACGCAAGTTACGAGTATGGTCATTCCGACACCGTATCGTATACAAACTTTTCTGATTTTGTAAGTTAATTTTCTATTAATAACGGTGTGAATTCCATAATAATTACGACCGTCCAAAATTGCAGTTAGACCTTTAAAATTAACTACTCTTTGTTGATATTTAATTATGTACGTAGTGACTATTGATAATGCGCTGGAATAATAAAGGGCTTCAGCGAACAATTCCATAGCTTCGATTTCGTTTTCTTCATAATTTTTAATTATCAAAAATAAGTACCATGCAGTGACGCCAAATAATAAAAGGGCTATAGAAGAAGAATAAACTAAAGCCCACAATGACGATTCAAATTTTGCCGAATGGCCCTCTTCGTGATTACAAGTGAACGAAACTGGAAATATGCCAAAAATTGCAGAAAGCCTAAATATTATTCCGATGGAACAAATGATGCAATCTTGGTTTGGTCTCTGGGAAAATTTAAGTTTTTTATTGTTTGAAAACATTTTCAACGAAGCACTAAAGACTGAGAAAATATTAAGGGTTGAGAAATAATTAGTAACTTTTTGTGTGTGATTTTAATTAAAATTTTGATTGATTAAAATCAAAGCTTATTTACATAAGACGACAATACTATATTAAAGCAATCGGAAAATAAATTGGTATTAAAAGTAATGAAATGACGTTTCATATTTTTTAACAGGCACAAAAGTTTATTTGGTTTCTAGGATAGAGGAGCTATCTAAAAAGCTATGTATGTTTAAATACAGAGTGTCTCTAGAGAATGGGACAACGCTTAGTCACATATTTTTTAGGTTAAAGTAAGCCGATTAAGCCTAATATACTGCAACACAGATCCCTGATGGCTAGCGGTAGAGACCAGTTCACGCAGATTTGGCCACGCCCCTTTAATAATTTAAATACGTTTACTACGTATTGGTGGGAAAAAGACCAATTTAGGTATCTGGACATTCCCACCGCTTGCCAACATAAATCTATCTTGCAGTACCTTAGTACGCTTTTTGTGAGGTCACTGACCGTCATATAACGGCCGCTATTTAACGGCACCGCTATCCTAGGAAACCCAAGCTTAATTGGCATCTTTAGTCTACTTGATTGAGTGTAAATAAGGCTACATTTGCTACCAAATTTTCTAAGAAAATAGAAAATATATGTCTTTTGATAGATTCAGCTATATTTTTTCACCTCTAGTGCACCTGAGGCGGCGATTGGCGGTGGCTCGACGTGCCAAATTAATTTTGCTTTATAGTTAAAAAATATTCTTCAAAAATTCTTGTATTTATTATTTATTACATAATGGACATTTACAGAATTACAATTCTAATTCACTACTACACAATATTTTTAATTTTATTACTGCTTCAAATAAGCATGGAATTGCAATGCCACAAGAACGTACGTAATAACTGTTCCAGTGAGCTGTAAATATATTTTTATAGAACTAATAAAAAAGAGTTTTGTTACAAGCTTCATCTAATTTTGAGTATTAAACAGTACCGCTTCCACGATGGAGCAAAATAAATCAAAGGTGGTCTAGAAAGTGGATAGACTATCCTCGAGGACTGATTTGATCATTTTGTTTTAAAAATACCACTCGATGCCCTCCTTAAGAACCATACTCATCGAATACACGCTACAAAATAATGCAAGCTGTCGCCAGAGCAAAAACTTCATAACAGCTCCCTCCAAAAACCTTGCAAACTAGTGTCTAAAACTGCCCCGAGTTAATCTACGAACAATTGCAGGGATACTCACAAGACACTGTCGGCTAAATAAGCATCTTTACCCACTGGGAATAGTAGATAATCCCAGATGTCGAGGATGCGATCACGAAGACGAAACCGTTAAACACGTGCTTTGTCAGTGTCCAGCTTTAGCGTCTACAAGAGGATCCGTGTTGGGGGACTTATGGCTCGACATGGCCAGAATAAGCGCCCATCCTTTCGCCAGAGTACCGGAGTACGCCCTAAAAGTGGGATGGCTTGGGACCTGATGGGCCTGGAGAAGCTGCTTGGAGGTTGTACAATGAGCCTAAACCAGTGGCCTAAGTGCTGGGAGCTTGCTCCCCGTCCACTAATAATTCAGAATCCATACCACTCGATTGAGTTTCTCTGGTTGAAGTCATAAAGGCGACACTGGGTTAGTCAAGCTCAGAAAAATCGAACTACCACGTTCATAAAATAAGTTTGGAATAAAGCTCTACGAGGATGTAGACCTCAGAAAAACAGAAATTCAGATAGAGCACGCAGATTACTCACGATTTATTTTAAGTCAACTTAAGAAGAAGTAGCAACATTAATACTCAAAATGAGGATCACCCTGAGGGCTCAACCACTGTTCTGAATTTGTACACTGACTGCAGTTGACTGCCTATGACTGCATATGCTATGGCTGCCACTGACTACAGATGACTACCGTTGACAGCTCAATTTTTGTACACTGACTGCACCAGAGAGTGGATAACCCCTCAGATCAGCTAACTGTTATCTAGATACTCAATTTTTTATACTCACAGATGCAACTAGACGTGTTCCAACAACAAATATGTCAGATGCTCTCAATTCTGGTTTTTGAGTAACCAAGGCCTTAATTAATGTTTCCACCTAAAAAGAACACTCTTCAATGTTTAATTAGTTTATGGTAAAACGTAAAAATAATTTTGGATGAGAGGTAAACGACCAGTATATTGTGGTATTTACTCGGGTCACGTGGAGGGGGATGGGTATTTATTTATTAATAAATAAATGTTATCTTAATCAAATCCATACCTGATCCGCCTCTGAAGAAGTTAACTTGCTGATTGGATATTTGTATAGAAATGATAACATGTCGTTGCTCTGAAAATTAATTAGTTGAGAATTATGTGTTATGGTGTTGACTTACAGACAAGCAGACAGATAGATCACTATATGGTATGTTTAGATGATATTTGGAGAAGCAAATATGTGCAAAATTTTAAAACAAGAGCCGTTTTACATGGACTAAATGTCGTACTAATTTGTTAGTACTGAATCAGCTCAAGGAGCAAAAGCATGGGAATCTAAGCTTGTTACGTCGTGCACGGTCGTGCGTCGAAATTTCTAGGCAGGACGATGAAACCTAAATTCACTTGCTTTTGATCCTTGAGTTGATTCAGTACTAACAAGTTAGTACGACATTTAGTCCATGTAAAACGGCCCTAAAACAGATCTCTAGTGCAAGAAAGCTTCAGATATTTTTTTCTGAAGATCAAGCTTGGTTACCGGGTATTTTAAAGTATCAACTTACAACATCATGAACGTCCTGCATCTTCCACATGAAATTTCCAATGGTGACAGCTATAAAGACAGTTCTTAATTCTAACGCGTACTTAAACGCAGCTTCTTGTGGTCTTATCCAGGAAGATATAAAAACAAAGCTATTCAAAATAAGCATCGCTAGTATGTGAGCAAAATATAAACAATAGTACGGATTATAAGCACTGAGAGAATAAGTTACATTTACGTAAATGTCGTGGTATAATTTCAACATATTTTTAAGAAACCGACTACCAACCATTGGACTATTTTGGATAATTGTTGGACTTGAAAGGCGTAGCAACAGTCGCTCTTTGATCAACTTGTATTGAGTCGTCAGTAAAAGTCGTACGAAGTATCCAAACAAGTACAGTGAATTAAAATAAGTCAAGTTGATTAAATTGGCGATGAAGTCGCAGAAAAGTTTGGTCAAAATCCAACTTTCGTGTTTGCTAAATTTCAACGTAAAGTAACAATTGAGAAACCAAGAGATTAAAACCAAGGTGCCTTTGATGCTCAAGTAAAATGTGCAAAAACGATGAAATTTTTTTATTTGTTGCTTTGTTAATAAGACGCTCAAGTCGTAATTTTGTAAATTTTGAAATAATGCTATCCAATTTTGAATACTTTTTTGATGATGGCGCAGATTTAAAATAAAACAAAAAAGTAAAATTACAGCAGAATTTTGATATAAAATTACTATCAAAATCTCGACAAGCAAAATTTCTTTTTGATTAAATTTAATTATTATTAAACAGCTCAACCATATTACGTAAGTTAGCAATAAAAGTAACAAACTGGTGGTGTAAATTAAAGCCCATTTGTTCACCAAAACTTTAAAAATTTTCACGTCATTGTGATGGGTGCAAATTATTTGTTGTGGAAAATTTCCGCTAATTGTTAAATATTTCAAAATTGGTCGAAAGGTACAAATGATACAATTGTCATTGTTGTTAATTTTTGGTTTTTCCAAAAAATTGTTAACTTTAATAAAATTCATTTTAAAACACTTCAGAGGACCACTACTTCTTGCGTGCGTTTCTAACTACTCTTTTGTGTTATATAATCGGATATAGAAATAGCATTTTAATGATTAAACATTAAAGACTCAAGAAATTAATTAAAAATATTATCTAAATGTCACATCTATAGGAGTCAATTTGTGTCTATTCACCTTTCAATTTTAGATGCAATCTTTAGTTGAAGAGACGCCACTTGTGTAGGTAATGCACGCCAACGCTGGTTTAGAGATAATTTCCAAAAGAGACTAAGAGAAAATTAGAAAAAATATGAGAGTGGCGTCAAATAAATAGAAAATTGTGTTAGCAATTATTAGATGTGGTAGAATAAGCAGGGCTGGATTATCCATCATAAAGCGCAAGAAACGCGCGCTTTAAGGCCCGGTGTTGTGAAGGACCAGAAGAAAAGGAAAAAACTTAAAAAACTTATAGTATGGAATTCGAAAACAGTGGGTCCTAGAGAAAAAATTACTTTTAGTAAAATGAAAGCTTATGAAATTCCCAACAGGAATGTTCCTATTTATTATTTCTCTATACCTTATAGTTCTCGAGATATCTCTGCCAGTAAAAATCCTTAATGTACAAAAACAAATTTGTCTTACATAAAATAGTAAAGGCAATTTAATGCTCTACAAGTCTACAATTTACTTTATGAAGAGTTTTACTGTAAAACGAAGGGCTGAGGTGCTAGAGGCAAAAGCTTCACGAAAAACGTGATGCAGAAACTTGTTTTCATACATTAACAATTTTTGCGGGCCAATATCTCAAAAACTAAAAAAATAGAAAAAAAAATTATTAAAACAATCTTGTAGAAAATTTTATAAGCTTTCATTTTACTAAGAATAATTTTTTCCCTAGGATCCACTGTTTTTGAGATATAAGCGAAAACTCCAAAAACAGAACCTTTTCACTTTCTCCCTCCCTAAGTCATATGTAGCTAGGATCGGGGACTTTTAGTATTTCAATTTTTGACCTCTTAAGTAATCCAAACATATTCCTGAAAAAAAAAGGAATAGAGGAATTTCGCCCTCTTCCATGTTCTCTAGGTATAACACCTTCGTTGTTGGCTTGACTAGAACCAAACTAGAACTAGAGTATAAATTAACATTTGTTTTGTGGACTGCAGTGCTTTTTGGAGAAGCTCGAAAATAATAATAAGCGCCTCACGCCCTAACGTTCGTTGCTCCGGCCTTGATGATAAGGATCTGGGCAAGAAAAATTCACCAATTTGAAGGACTGGAAAGCGGAGCTCATTATTACTGTAAGAGGGTAGACTTATGTGAGTTGAAGATATGAAGATACAGTGACCAGAAAACTCAATGAGGCAAATATTAGAAGCAATAATTTATAAACAAAAAAAGTCTTGCTAACAATGTGGAAAGGACGCTATAGGAAAAAGATTCGAATTGGTGTATAATGTGTTGCCTAACATCCAACGCGAGTAAACAAAATCTAGCCGATTATACTACTTCTTGTATTTGAAATTGGATATTACAACAGCAATTTATGTGTCAAGTGGCAAAATAAGCGTGATTTTTCGCACTAAACGGACATTTGGGCCACGAGCGGTAGCGGTTTCAATTCCTCGTGTGCAAAAAACTAGCAATTTTGAACGTCTTACATACAAGATTTCATGTAATTTTGTGAAAAGCAGTCACTAAATTCACTTTATGTTTTGGTTTTGATTGCTTCAGTTGGGTTTTGAGAATCGATTTAATTTAGGTTGTGATTGAGGACGAGACTAATCGATTTATTTAACGATAGTCTAGTCAACGAACACTACAAAAGGGGTGTAGAGAACATTAAACAGGCGGAGCTTCTTTTCTTCAGAACCTGTTTAGAGTTTTTAGGTTTGTAGGTAACAATACTAATTAATAGTCTCTGGTCCTAACGATTTTGCAGGCGGATATTAAAAAAACTATAAAAAATAGAAAAAAAATGCACAGAAACAGTCTTCTAGGAAATTTGATAAGCTTTCATTTTGCTAAGAATATTTTTTCCCTAGAGCCCACCGTTTTCGAGATATACAAAAACGGAGTCTTTCCACCCCTTCCAACTACTCCAAACACATTCCTGAAGAAAAAAATTGCATCTTTTTCAATGTTCTCTATAACCCCTTCGTAACTGAAATTATAATGAAGGTTTTATACTTTTTGGCAACCATTGATTATTATAACTATTATGGACAATAACGGCCCAGCTAATATTTATTTTGACTTTTTTATTTTTAGCAGAATATGCAAACAAATTTGAAGATCTGGGCGTACCTATAGGGTAATTCTTATTTATACTACCCTCAGAATAAAATTTTACCTGGACTACTATTGGCTATTGGCTAATAACGATTTCACCTAATAATAAACCTCATTAATAATTCAGCCGAGTTTCCAGACAATTAATGTCTAATATTTTATTAAATAATTTAATTTATCTCGCCCTAATAGTGTTCATTTTAAAATATAACATACACGAATTCGGTTCTCATAATCCAAATGACGCAATCAAAATCAAAAGATACAACTGAAGTTAGTGACTGCATACCTTGCATTATTCGCCCCTTATTACAAATAGGAGGTGTTTTTGGACTTGAAATCATAATCTCCAACTGCCCTCATACAAAAAATCACACAAAAGCCAATTTTAAAATATCAAAAGCAGCAATGGTTGTAACTTTAATAAATTTATTATTATCAGGAATATTTACAATTTACAACGCTATCAATGGAATTTTCTTTGAAAAAAGTTTAGCTCTAGCATTGGAAAATGGCATCCAATGTTTACTGAGCCTTGTTGTAATGGCGATAACTTTAACGAAAATTTTAAAGTGTAAACAAAAATTATCTGAATTAAACGGCCTTAATAGGATCATCGAACGTAGACGATATTATGGCTTGGATACAATTTTAAGTTCTAAAACCGTAAAATTATTTATTCTTACAGGATACGCTTTATATGCAATGGTAATCACACGCACTATTATTAATACTGCCGATGTTCTTTACAGAAATAAGTCAGATTCGACAATTTTAACTTTATTTAAAGCTATTATTATAACTGCCATTATATTTATATATGAAATCGCCATGTCTCAAATCTTATTTTCACTATTCATATACTTAACACTGTATAGAAAGTGCTTTCAAAAAATTAAAGAAGTTTTGGATAAAAAACTTGAATTAATTAAAAATGGCAATGGTGGCAACAAGATATTTGTTAAAACAATGGCGTTTCCTCTAGAAACGTATTTGAAAAAGTTACAAATATTATATATCAGCATCACTAATAATTTTCGACAATTACTGTATTTCGCAAATCCCTCAACTACAGTTATGTGGGCTTTAATAACAGGAGCTTCAATTTTGTCGTCTTATTTAGTGATCGTATATTATGTAGAATTTGATTCCATAAATCAAACTGCGACAATTAAATCTTTCTTAAATTTTGCTGGAATGGTTGCTTTTGTTCATGTAGTTGATCAACTCGCTAATGTGGTAAGACTAAAATTACAGCAAGCGCAGCGAGTTGTCTAAAGTGCTCAACATAAGCATAAAAACAGAACGACTAAGTCTCTGACTTTGCTTACGACTCGTTGTACAAAGTTTTTCTGACTTAATTATTAATATATTCGCAGGGAAACGAATTGTTGCCATATTTACGAAAATATCCGTTGAGCAAACTAACTTCAGCTGAAGCAGCCCAAGTAAAATTAATTTAATTTCTTTGGACACTTTTATTTTTTTGTTTTTTTAAGGTGGAAACTTTAACAGTGACTTTATCGAAAAATAAACCAATTTATATGGCTTCAAATATTTTTCAAATTGGAAAAAAAATATTTGTTTATGTAAGTTAATTTATCAGTCTTGTAATCTTACGAAGTAAAAGAAACATTATCATTAATCAATTTTAGGCTATAGGATTTGTCATTACTTACCTTTTGATAGCTCTCCAATTTCATTTTCCTAAAGGAAACGCTAACAGAGGTAATTGTAAAATGTCAGTGGTAATTATATAAATATGTTTGCTCTTTTAGTCAACAATAATACAAATTAAAAGCCTAGTCAATACACCCCAAAGGAAACGGAATAAATAATCCTATAAAGGTGTAGGGGAAACTAGCACAAAAACGAAGTTTTTCTTTTCGAAAAGTCGCCATTTTTGTCTGCGTTTATGAAAAATATAAAACTTTTGTGTGGTTTAAGTATTTTAATTGTGATAATAAAGATTACTTTATATTTGATTTCTAATATTTATCCAAAGCCGTTAGGTACTTCTTATAATTTTGTCACGACTACTTTCGTGACTCATGAGCGACTCTCAGGTTGTACCAGGATAATTGGGGATTTATAAGTACGCTAAGACTTCCAATAAAATACTTGTTTATTAAAATAACAATTTCTTAACTCATTCTGCTGTCATAACACTTTATACTTAATTACGAGTTAAATTTGCGCCTCCCTTACGATCACTCGTTGCTTAGGACTCCTCGTCCTCTCTATCCCAACGGAGTAAACATGGATTTTATTGGAACTCTTGGCGTACATTTATAAACCCTCAATTACCCTGGTACAACCTGAGAGTCCCTCAGGGCTCTCACGAGACCAGTCGTGACAATATTCCTGTGCAGTAAGATGGATATGGTGTCATGCCTGTTATTTTATCTAATTTGACTATCCAACAGCCTCAAGCAATGCTAACATGGCTTGTGCAATGCTGGTACTGCTCACTTTATGAAATGTGACCGTCACTTATAGAAAATGACTGCCCTTCTACTAAGTTTTAGGTTTAATAAAACTAATCTAGACAAAATTTATTTAATTATTAACATTTTCCCTTTAACTATTAATATTCTTTACAATATAGCACAACTTACTACCAATAAACTACTAGAAGATAGTTTGTTTTATTAGTGATCCCAAAAAGCATGAAATTGCAGTGCCACAAGAACATAAGTTGTTACGGTTCCTGCTATCTGCAATGAAATTTATTGTTACATTGTGCTGCGACAGAAAAAAAAATACTAGAAGTCACTCAAAATAGAAAAGGATTTTATGTAGGTCCTCCACCCCATATTAATTAGTTAGCGTCTTACAAACACTTGAAGACACACTAAAACTACAAACCAGAATGACTCTTAGGTCCTTTTCTATTCTAAACGGACTATAGTTCCACCAGTTATGTACTCACAGGAGCAAGTAGTCGTGTTCCAATAACGAAAATATTAGAAGCTCGTAATGTTGGCTTTTGAATGCTCAAGGCTGTTATTAACGTTTCAACCTAAAAATAGAAGTACAAAATCAAACTGGTTACATAATACCTAAGCCATGACTTGCATAAATGTTGGATCAGTGATGGGATCGCTATACGTTAACGCTGCACTGCTTACTCTTTCCCCCCTCTTCTGAAATCATTTAGCGTTAGGCATGAGAGGAGTAAAGGGTAAGTAGCGTAGCGTTAGCTAGCGTATCGCTTTTAGTTGGTGTAGTTGCTGTAGTAAATTTTGGGTTAGAAAACAGTCAGGAGATTAGGAAGAAAAATTGAATTAGGCAGCGGAGGACTAAAGTGTAAATAGCGTATCGCTCTTAGTTACAGAATCTCAGTACAGGACTACTTTTGGTGGTGAGTAATTTAAAATGTGAATTTTAGGTTAGAAGGCAGGTAGGAGATTAGGAAGAAATAGAAGATTAGGCAGGAGAGAATTAAAGTGTAAGTAGCGTAGCGTTAGCTAGCGTATTGCTCTTAGTTACAGAATCCCAGTACAGGACTACTTTTGGTGGTGAGTAATTTAAAATGTGAATTTTAGGTTAGAAGGCAGGTAGGAGATTAGGAAGAAATAGAAGATTAGGCAGGAGAGAATTAAAGTGTAAGTAGCGTAGCGTTAGCTAGCGTATTGCTCTTAGTTACAGAATCCCAGTACAGGACTACTTTTGGTGGTGAGTAATTTAAAATGTGAATTTTAGGTTAGAAGGCAGGTAGGAGATTAGGAAGAAATAGAAGATTAGGCAGGAGAGAATTAAAGTGTAAGTAGCGTAGCGTTAGCTAGCGTATTGCTCTTAGTTACAGAATCCCAGTACAGGACTACTTTTGGTGGTGAGTGATTTAAAATGTGAATTTTAGGTTAGAAGACAGGCAGGGCATTAGGAAGAAGAAGGAGATTAGGCAAGAGAGGAGTAAAGTGTAAATAGCGTAGCGTTAGCTAGCGTATCGCTCTGACTTACAGAATCCCAGTACTAAACTACTTTTGGTGGTGAGTGTGAGTAATTTAAAATGTAAATTTTGGGTTAGAAAACGGCGAACTAGCCTCCTAACTGCTCCCATTTGGAAAATCGATTGCATGTATTACCAAAAAAACTAACTAGTGAACTATTGTAATTGTTAAGATATTAATAATCGTACCTGAAGCGCTTCTGAAGATGTTAATTTGCTGATTGGATATTTGTAAAGAAATGATAAAAGACCGTTGTTCTGAAAATTAATTACAATATTGATTACATAATACAACGTGCAAAATTTACGTTCAGTGTACCTACGTCCCATAAGTTTTCGGAAAAAATTACAAACGAAAATCAATGTTTTTCCATGAAAAGGTCTGGAAGGAACTTTTTAAATTCTTTGGTATAGTAGGAGTCTCATGTTGGGCTTCCCATGGTAACCTTTTCTACTGAAAAGAGCCCTAAAATATTCCATGAGTCTCACCTGGGGCAGGGTTGGATAGATGCCCCTTCGTGAACATAGTTTACATTACTTGTGGCTAACCAATCTGTAGATCTTTCTAACACCTTTACCATTATTAACATTTTCATCTGTATTTATTAAAATCAATCTGTTCAGTGGGCATTGGGCCATAAATTTTTCCGAAGACATTATGGGACGTTTACTGTGCATGATGGTTCTATAACTTGCCCAAAGGGCAAGTTATGTCCATCAGAGCCAATTGTCACTAAATTTTGATAAAATTGAAAAGATCACTTACCGCATTGGAGACATCTTCAACGCATTGAAGCAAATAAGTGATAGCAAAAAGGATGAAATAAGTACGAATTTCCAACATAATAAAAAATGTACTACTCTGATCATTTATCCAAACAAATACCAAAATGTAAATGTTAACAGTCAAAACCATCAATATTAATAAAAACCAAACGCAAGTCGTTGGAGCAACGTAAGAATTCAACACTTTAAAATTCAACAATACAGCGTGGTAAAATTTGTGTGCAGCTTTAAGTTTACTTTCCAAAGTTACTTTTTCCCCATCTAAACAAACTTCAACATCAGCTATACACTGGATATTTTCCTTTTGGAGATCGTTCAAAAGCAAACTTTTCACGTAATTTTCAAAAGAATAAAAAAGGGCCCCCAGAAACTTCTCGTGTATTGCAAGCTCAAAAACTGTCACTAATTGAACAAAAGTAGATAAAACGCAAGCAGGTCGCCTGAAAGTCGTCCAGTGAGTAAATCCTTGATAATCGCGTACAAAAATGAACATGCAAAGTAAAAATAAAAACGAACAAGAAGCTAAGAGATAAATTTTTCCACGTCTGTGCAATTTTACCGTAGTTTCCGCATCGATTATCGACGGAACGCCGAATAAGTAACGATTTTCGCACAAAGCGATCCAACCGTTTAAATCGACGACTCGCTTCTTAACGTTAAATAAAGAAAACGCAACTAAAGTGAAACCGCACAAAAAATAAAAAGTTTCGGCCAAAATTTGAATAAACAAAAGTTTGTTACTTTGGGAAATTTTTGTCGCTAGGTAAATGTACCAAACTATTGCAACAAATAAAATTATTGTTATAACCGCAGACAACAATCGTAATTTTTTTGAAGATTTAAAATTTCCTTTTGTTACGTTCTTATTGTTGTGTTGACACGTAAATGTGAGAGGAAAAACGCCGAAAAACGAACCCAATTTTAATAATGGACATAAAGTGCACACGATGCAATCTTTACCACCCTTAACAACTGTTTTTGATGCTTGCATCTTGTTTTGAGAAAATATGAAAACCAACTAATGTACGATGTACGTGTGGAATTATGATGAAATTTTAATTAATTTTCTGTTTACTTATTAAGGTGGGAATACAAATATGAGTATACTAATTATAGCAAAAAAAAGGATGTTTAAGGTGGGGTTGATGCTAATTAAACGTAATATGACTGAAAAATATTTAATTATTACCTATTGTTATTTGGACAAGGGTTGCTGCAGAATTCGTATACCGCGGTCCTCTCGGTCACAGGGATCTAACATGAAAATCATCCGTTGGTGATTTCCTGCTTCCCAACTTATTTAAAAAAAAATTTTTCAAATAAAAGTTTTAGAGCTGAAAATTCTGCATTTAAACCAACAAACAAAATCAGTTTTAGACACTTCATAACGACAGAAATTTAATTTGAAAATTTAGAAAATTAGCACAAATAGCGGTAGGGTCCCTGGGGATAGAGAAGAGCCGGGAAAAACGTAAATTTTACGGGCGGGTCCAAATTGCCATTCGAGGTACGGCTGCTACACTCATGGGCATACCGATGCATCTCGGTTGCCTGACCCCTTAAATGATTGTCCCACCACCTTCGGTGGAAATAACGTCAGCAGAGAGGCTCTTCTCTATTCGCGAGGACTCTACCAGAGATACTCACACATCTAAACCTCTAATAGCCTTCATGGAGTCTGTTTTTACCTAATCGTGATTATTAATTAAGAACTATGAGCTATGAGTAAACGGTTTACGTTAATTGGGCAAGAGACTAGTCTAACCGAACATTAGAACAGGCTGGCTTTACGGAATCTCTGAACCATGAATACATGGGTAGTCTATTAATAATTATTATTCAAACACTCAACTACAATGGACAGCCCAAAACAAGTCAGAGAATTATCTGCAAAATTCAGGACATCTTTATATGAATATTATCCCTTAAGAGGTATAGTTAGAAAATACATATAAGAACTCGACTCATAAAACTATGTTTTATACGTAATTGTGTATTTTTATTTCAAATACCTACTTAGATAAAAATAAAGAATGAGTATTTTCGTGTACAGTCTCGTGTATATCTTTTGGCCATCCCGGCAATACCTTAGCCCGAATTGTGGGTGCAACCATCACAACATCAACACAGTTTGTTGATTTACTACTTGTTGGCAAATAAAGTTACCCTTCAGTTTAAGCGAGGGGTGTTATTGATGGTTGAACCCACTATTAGTGCTAGGACTAGGTGGCCAAAAGATATTCACGTGACTGTACCTACCTGCTTCGGTAAATATCTAAAAGGGTACCTAACTTAACAATCGTCACATGTGATGGTCATGGTGTACGATTTACGATAGGGTTGGTTATTGTGTATTGACATAAGCTGATGAAAAACTGTTGACTTATAGAATTCGAGTTCTTATATGTTATATGATATGTATTTTAAAACTATACATATGTATACAACAATGAATAAGCTTGATTTATAAACTGTTAGACCTTAAAAAGCTAATTAAAAAAATCCAAAAGTGTGGAATCCTACAGGTGATAAAGGTCACAACGTCCATGGCTAATACCAAAGACCATATAGAAGAGACTATCGAAACCTATAGTAAAAATGCGAAAGGCTTTCAAGGTCAAAATTGCTACACTGTATAGTCTTTGCTAATATCACTAGTACGTCACATTAAAACCCATTAACGCCCAACGTCGTCATATGACGACAGACAAATTTTTTTTATGGCCTTTAGCAACTTTTGACTTTTTTTTTAAATCCAAAAATTTAAAATTTTGTGCTTGGGTGTTAATGGGTTAATTTCAAGTAAATCAAGAACTAAAACTGTAGTGTCATCCAGTCGCAACTGTAGAACATGAGCATTGAGCGTATTGAGCGATAAAAGCTAAAATTAATTACAAATGTTATCTAAATGTCCAATCTGTTTAATCCACTTTAATTTGCTTGTTTACTTTTGGTTCTTATTAGTTAGTAGGTACAATTCGAATACGACTTCCTAATGGGATCTCAATTTAATTTACTATACTGAACTCATTTTTTATTTATTTATTTAATTTAGTCACTTTAAGTTACTACAATAATTTTGCTTGTTTTAGACTTTCGAAATGTCCAAACAAAATAATTTCGGATGCCTTTTGTGCTTACTAAAATTCGAATTTCCTTTGGGATCGTTCGTGGGAATAAAGTTGTATTCACACACAACCGTGATTGATCCGTCACGTCACGTCTCCGGTCAGTCGAAAATGATATAAAAAAATCGTAAGCGTGCTTTTAAATGAATCCATTCACACTCATCAGTCATGGTCCGGCGATTTTGTTTTTGACGCCGTCACGTCTCCGGCCAGTCAAATAAAATAACGTCGACAACGTTATTTTTATAAATCCTTTTATAACTAAAGGTAAATGACGGATCCATGACTGATGTGTGTGAATCGTGCTGTCCGTCAAAATAAAATCACAAAAAAATCTGACTGACCGGAGACGTGACGTGACGGATCAATCACGGTTGTGTGGGAATAGACCTTAACACAGTTTAAGGCAAACTGTGCACATGCATCAAAGGAGGCTGGTGATGACGTCACAGTTTCGAAATTGAGCATGATTTTATCGATATTCGTGTTAATTTTAATAACGATGGACTGTTGTTACAATATTGATTTCATGATAAAAATTAAATCGAGCATCGATACGATGCAAATTATCGCAATATTCACCAACATGTTGTTTAATTTAAAAATTAATCTTTCGCTATACTGCTCGTTTGCAGAAAACACAAACGCAAAAACTAATTATAATGGTTTAATTAAATTGCAACAAAAGTCGAAGCTGTTTGGTATTGATAAAATTATAAGCGATGCTAATTATAAATTTTTGAAATATTTATTATATGGGGGCAGCTTGGCCATTTTCAATATGACGTTTGGAACTGCGGTTTATTTGTTGATGATTACAAAATTTGATTCAATTTCGAATTATTTGAGTTTCATTACGAATTTGATTTGTTTTTACATCGATTTGGTCATACTGCTTCAATATACGTTCAAATTATCGATATTTAAAATGATGTTAAAAAAGTCTTATTTGATTGGAAAGAATGCGTTGAATTATTATAAAAATAATAATTTGGAAGATGCTGGATTTGATGAATTTTATAATGTGAAAAATGTTATTTCTCAAATGCAAAGATTTCACTTGGCTGTTTTGAGAAATCTTGATGTTTTGTCTAATCAAGTTGGCCTTTCTACAGTAATTTATGTGCAACTAACAAGTGCTGCCATTGTGGCTAACGTTTACATAATTATTAAAGCTCTAACGAGTGGAAATGGTAACAAATTTGATGTAACTAATATTGCACTACAAGCTAGGCTGTTTAGTGCAGTTTTGTTACTTATTCAAAATTCACTTTTCATAGAAGAATTTGGAAAAGTGGTAAGTAAAAAGTGCTAAATCATCAAATCGGCTTTGTGAGCGTGCTTCGATTCTTTCTGGGAGTTCTTTCCTTTCTAGTCTATCGAAGACCATGCTGTTACTTCTTTTAATTTCCATACCAAAAGCTCTCTTGTGCATTGAACAGAAACAAACAGAAAATATTTGCACCTAACCTGGTTGCTTTTATTCAGTGTCAACTATCTTACTAGACCCAGTAGCTAGTGGATCATCATAGTGTTTCAAAAAACACCTACGTTAAGCCATTACTAAAAATTTCTTTTTTAAATACTAACAGTAGTTAATTAAGTATTTTTTTGTAGAGCGAAGAAATCGTTTCCTATTTGTATAAATATCCTGTGAGCAAATTAAACGCCGTAGAAGCATCCATGGTTTGTTTCTGCTATTACTGAAGTATCTGTATACTAACATTAATTTTTTTAAGATGCAAACGTTAATTGCGACCTTTCGAAAACAAAAGCCTCGTATTCGCGCTAGTGGCATCTTTGTTTTTGGTTTACAACTGCTTGTTTCTGTAAGAATGATCAAACCATGACAGTAAAATTAAAAGCTATTTGTCTGTTTACAGATTGCTAGCACTATATTAACATATGTGTTGGTTGCACTCCAGTTTCATGCATCTTGGGCTCAGTAATCAAGTACTGAAATATTTCAATAGTCGTTTGATTAAATAAAATTTATGACTTAGGCAATGAGTTTTTATTTCTTCTAAAAGTTGCAATCTTCACTCTTCTCACTCCTCTGTATCTGTGCTAAACTAAACCTTATCGACGATTATGAAATTCATACATACATTATATTGACAGGTTTCTCTGTGGTATCTGCTCGGTAGCAAAAAAAGCTCTTCAGCTTATTAAATTACGTTTACATTACACACAGTCATGGCATCACTGCCCTCAATTTCTAGTGATTCAAAAATTAAAGAGAATGATATTACATTTATGGATTGGAAGTGGGAACCGCTCATGCGTGAGATTCACACAATTAAACAGGTTGGATTTAAATAATACCAAAGACCATATAGTAAGAGACTACCAAAACCTATAGTAAAAAAATGTGAATGGCTGTTAAGGTCAAAGTCGCTTAAAATCCCTCGAAGAGTAAACTTGTTTTATCCCTTTCTCATCCCTGCCTCGAGAAGCAGGAATTTATTCACTCAAAAAATGCTTGCAGTGACTATAGCGACATCTTTTTTAGCGGGGATTTTTAATCACATTCGGCCTATAAGCTATGCCAGTCTTACACTGTATAGTCTTTGATAAATACATAAATTATTGTCGATGGTTGTTTGTGATTCTGAGATGCAATATACTCAACTTTTTCAGTTGCGCTTCTAGAGGAAATACCATCCTTGTAACAAATCGTCGCTTAGAAGTCAAAACCTCTTAACTCAAAGTTACTACAAAGCGAAGTTACTGACTTACGAGGTTTTTATTCTTTATTTCTTTGCATTATGATTATGAGATACGAGTTCATAAAAGTTTTACAGTGCAGCCGTAATTCTTTGATTGGCGTTATAAAATGTATTGGCATCGATGCTAGATGAGTTCATAAAAGACTACAGAAACATGTAACTCAAAATCACTAAAATTTGAGATACTAGGTTTTGACTTCTAAGCGACGAAATGCTTTGTTTGCCGGTGAGTCGTGAACGTACGTTAATATACATATACGTTGGTGGTTCTTAAGTGGTTAAAAAGAAATATGGAAAAGATATTTCAAAACTAAACGCCTTATTAGCCATTATGAGACATAAAAATTTTATTGAACCTCCAAAGTCAAAGTTAGTCCGTTTATGACGACCGTCGGCGTGGCCGAACCTCTAGTTTGATCTACGCTAGCTTGTACTTTGCCCAAAGAACCTAGAATCAGGAGATCAGGACTCACGAGCCATAAGAGGTTACGTTTGGTTAGAGTAAGGAAAGAAAATGCATCCCCTTTAGACTTCGACCCAACCGACCTCACTGAGCGCTAGACGCCTTGTCTCATCTTTTCCTTCTACTGACAGCGACATCCGTCTGAACTAGATAGAGTCACTTTCCAAATTTTTTGTATATTTTGACTTGGAATTAAGTCGCCTAATACATAGCCATATTAGATTATTTCATTTCTTCGCGGTGTTGCCAAGTTATTAATTTTTTTTCAAAAAAATGCGTACAACACGTGTTGCTTTATAAAATTGTACTAAAACCGTTGTTCAAGGAATAATAATGAAATATTTTTCGTAACTAGTTATGACTATTCTCTCTGGTCTGAAGTCAACTAATAAATAAAGACAGTGGTTAGCTAATCTTAGAGGAGATCAGTTGAGATCTAATTATGTTTTAGTTTTAAGTATTAGCTATTAATAAAAATGTTATTATTGTTAATTACGGTCGTATTTTGAATGATCCAAACCCCCCAGTACACGCGACCGAAAACCAAGCGCGACATTATCAAAATGTCGCATCTACATTTTTCAGCCACTTTAATTTACTTGTTTACTTTTCGTTCTTATTAGTTATTACAATTTAGAATACGACTTCCTAAAGGAATCGTCCATAATTGCACAATACTAAACCTCTTGAGGAGCTAATCAACAAATTATTAGTTTAATTGGTTATAAATTGTTTTTTAAACGTCAGTGATCAACATAAAATAGCAGCGCCCTTCCAGAAGATCGCCCTGAAGTTCATCGTCGCATTCCGCTCCTGTTAAATCGTAAAGTTAATTACGAACACTGTCTAAGGTCTGTTTGACATGAACTAACTATCTTGCTCAGGGGGGGATTTGTAAAATTTAGGCCCCTAGGCTAACTCCAGTTTTGGGCCCTTACTATTGTTATTATTATCTTTAATGGTAATTAAATAATAAAATTATTTTCATGGATCACTGTATCAAAATTTTGTTTTCAAGTTTTGTTACTTGTGCCATTGTAACAGCTCATTTTTGTGCGGCCCCTTGGGGCTTGCGGCCCTAGGCTACAGCCTAGGTTAGCCTAGTGGTAAATCCCCCCCTGATCTTGCTAACTGTTAGTTACTAAATGGTTACTAAATGAACTCAAGGAGCAAAAACGCGGTAATCTAAGCTTTAACGTCAACCTCAAAATGGGCGGAGAAATTTTGACGTTTCTTTTTATGTTCATGTCAAACAGACCTAACTGTTACCATCCGTTGTATACTCACTTTAAGTTACTACAATAATTTTGCTTGTTTTAGACTTTCGGAATGTCCAAACAAAAAAATTTTGAATGCCTTTTGTGCTTATTAAAATTCGTACTTCCTATGGGATCGTTCGTGGGAATAACGCCGTTTAAGGCAAACTATCCACATGCGTCAGAGGAGGCTGGTGCGGACGTCACAGTTTCGAAATGGAGCATGATTTTATCGATATTCGTGACAATTTTAATAACTATCGACTGTTGTTACAATGTTTACTTCATGATACAAATGAAATCGAGCGTCGATACGATGCAGATTATCGAAATACTTACCAACATGTTGTTTAATTTAAAAATTAATCTTACCCTATACTGTTTACTTGCAGAAAACACAAGCGCAAAAACTAATTATAATGGTTTAATTAAATTGCAACAAAAGTCGAAGCTGTTTGGTATTGATAAAATTATAAGCGATGCTAATTTTAAATTTTTGAAATATATCTTATACGGGGGCAGCTTGACCATTTTCAGTATGACGTTTGGAACTGCAGTTTATTTGTTGACGATTACAAAATTTGAGTCTTTTTGGAATTATTTGAGTTTCGTTACCAATATGATTTGTTTTTACACCGATTTGGTTATAGTTCTTCAATATACGTTTACGTTATCGATATTAAAAATGATGTTAAAAAAGTCTTATTTGATTGGAAAAAATGCATTGAATTATTATAAAAATAATAATTTGGAAGATGATGGATTTGATGAATTTTATAACGTGAAAAGCGTTATTTCTCAAATGCAAAGATTTCACTTGGCTGTTTTGAGAAATATTGATGTTTTGTCTAATCAAGTTGGCTTTGCTACAGTTATTTACGTGCAGCTAACGAATGCCGCCATTGTGGCTAACGTTTATATAATTATTAAAGCTCTAACGAGTGGATATGGTAACAAATTTGATGCTACTAATATTGTAGTACAAGCTAGGCTGTTTAGTACAGTTTTAGTGCTTATTCATAATTCGCTTTCAATAGAAGAATTAGGAAAAGTGGTAAGTTTTCATATTTTTTTTGCTTAATTTCTAAAACCCCATCATCGGATGGGGTTTGTGAACGTCCCAGTAAAAGGTCCTTCAAATCGCCATGCTATTCTCTTTTTCACTTCTGTTTGTCTGTCGCCACAATCAACCGATCTTTTCTGCGAGTTTCGACCCCATCGAAGAACATGCTGCTACTTCTTTTAAATTCCATTTCAGAAGCTTTCGCGACCCTGGGCACTGAATTGTTCAAGGCAGATAGCATCAACAGCAAGAAATAGAGCTGTATAGAATCGAACTAAACAGAAAATATTTGCACCCAACCTCATCTGGTTGCTTTCAATCAGTGTCAAGTGCCTTACTACACCTTGTATAACTAGTTAATCATCATAGTGCTTCGAAAAGCACGTTAAGCCATCACTAGATTTATATAAATGTTTTTAATATTTTTTTATTTATTATTTTTTAATTATTTCTTTTCTTTGTAGAGCGAAGAAATCGTTTCCTATTTGTATAAATATCCACTGAGCAAATTAAACGCCGTGGAAGCATCAATGGTTTGTTTCTTCTACTACTGAAGTACTTTAATACTACTATTAATTTTTTTAAGATGCAAACGTTAATTGTGACCTTTCGAAAACAAAAACCTCGTATTCGTGCTAGTGGCATCGTTGTTACTGGTTTACAACTGCTTGTTTCTGTGAGAATTATCAAAGCAAGCCTGACAATTAAATTATAAACTGTTTTTCTGTTTACAGGTTGCTAGTTTTATATTAACATATGTGTTGGTTGCACTCCAGTTTCATGCATCTTGGGCTCAGTAATCAAGTGCTGAAATATTTCAGTAGTCGTTTGAATTAATAAAATTTATGACTTATGCAATGAGTTTTTGTTTCTTGGCAGTTACAACAAAATGCAAAGCTTCGCTCTTCTCTATCCTCTCTTCCTGTGCTAAACTAAACCTATGACGAGCATATGTCGAGATCATGAAATTCATATCTACATTATATTGACAATCAGCCTTCTCTATGGTATCTGCTCGGCACCAAAAAGGCTTCTAAGCTTGTTAAATTACTTTCGAACTAGACATAGTCATGGCATTACTGCCCTCAATTTCTAGTGATTCGAAAATTAAAGAAAATGATATTACAAATGGATTGGAAACCACCCATGGGATCTCAACCACTTTCATCCTCTAAACACAGGCATCCCTAAAAGCTCACATACCCAGATTTTGCAGCATGAAGGTTTCAAACTCTCGACAGTGCTTATCCCGAACAACATACAAAAGAACTACGAATTGACCCATAACTTCTGTTAGTAGATCATGATAGGGCTTAAGTGCAAAGACCATCTGTTGTGCTCCCAAAAGAATTATTTTAATTTAAAATAAGTACATTTATTGTGTCGTGCTTTACTGCTTTACAATACTTTTATTCAAATGTGCCTACGAACATTAGTTTGAAGAAAGCTCATCCAAGTTTTCTTTTGCTATAGGAACGTGAAATTGAAGAGCTATAAGGACATAAGTAACAACAACCCCTAAAAACTACAAATCTTTTTACTATAAAAGTTTTTAAAATTTATCAACTTACAGTTGCCAATATGTTATTGTCAAAATGAAAAATATGTGATGCTGAATGTGTTGGTTTGTTGTTCTTCAAAGTTATCATTAACAGTTCAACCTATAAGAGAAGAAATCAAGTAATTGCGAAAATAAATAAAATATTTTACTTGAGCAGTTTCTTCAGAGGTTAGTTTGCTTAATGGATACTTTCTTAAATATGGCAGTAATTCGTTTTGCTGTAAAATAAATTAGCAGCTAAGGTAAAAATAACATTAGAAGAGACCAACTGATGCAGAATGCACAATGATTCGTGGGGAAAGTCAGAGGACATGTCTCTGTCCATGTGCGCATGCTCATGTTCATCCGCGTATCGTATAGACTCGAATGATATTTGTAATTTGCGTTGCAGTAAAAAAATTGTCACGGGTTATAAGTCACGTGGCCTACCCTGTAGCAGTGTAGCCTGTAGGTAGATCAGTTAATATTTTCTTGCTTCAATCTCCACAAATCATTCAGCTTTCTACAGTTTTGTTCTTACCACATTTTTGAGTCGCTCTACTGAATTTATAAAAAACAAAACGTAAGCCAAATTCCCACAAGTTTTCAACGTCAAAATTTGATTGAAGTAACCAGCTTCGAAGTAGTACAAAAGCACCAAATAAATTGACAAAATAGAAATTCCCATCCGTAAGATCCACATAATCAAAAGTGTTGGATTTAAATAATAGATAAATTGTCGATGGTTGTTCGTGATGCTGAGATATAGGATTCTCAACTTTTTCAAATGCGTTTCTAGAGGAAATACCATCGTTGTAACAAATGCGTTGTTGCCATCTTCTCCATTTTTAGTTAATTTTAATTTTATGACTAAAACTTCTTTAATTTTCTGAAAACACTTCTTATATAGGATCAAATACACGTAAACTGATAATAAGGTTTGAGACATTACAATTGAGTGTATAAATACAACAAGACCCATCGAAATAGCTTTAAATACCGTAAATGCCGTTTTCGAATCCCATTTATTCCTCAAAAGGACGTCCACGGGATAAACAATGGTACCAACAACTACAATTACAATTAAAATGTATCCGGTAAGAATAGTTAATTTTACAGTTTTCGAATTTAAAATTGTGTCCAAACCATAATACTGTCTACGTGCGATTATTCTATTAAGACCATTTAATTCAGATAATTTTTGTTTGCACTTAAGGCAGTTGGTTAATCCGGACATTAGAACAGAAATGTTGATTAAACACTCGATGCCATTTTCCACTAGGACAACTAAATTTTTTTCAATAAAAATTCCATTTATAGTATTGTAAAGTAGAAAAATTGTTACTATTAATAAATATACTAAAGTAACAATTATTGCTGATTTTGATATTTTAAAATTTGGTTTCGAATGAGAATTTTGAGTATGAGGACAATTAGGGGTTATGATTGCAATTCCAATTATCCTCCCTATTTGCAATAAGGGAAGAAAAATGCAAGGCACACAGTCACTAATTTCATTTTTTGCCTTTCCGTGTAACTTCATCGTTTTAGAGAGAGCTAATATTTTATGTGGCCTTTAAAGACCACAACGAAGAAAGCAATTAGGGTCAAATTATTCAATTTATCTAATTGAACATAATAGAATTAATTATTAATTCCGTTGATAAATAAAACGTTTAATATGTTGACGATGATTTTATGATTGAAGAAATTAGGAATTATAAAGTGTATAAAAATTTTATACAATACGTCATACTATACCTACCCTATCAGTTAAAGTTGCTACAATAACTAACATTATCCAGAAGCTAACTTCTCATTATGGGGAGCACAAGCTGAAACTGTAAGAACAACGGCACTCTCTTAGGCCCAGTTTAACAGTACTGGTTTAAATCCGAGCTTAATTGAGTTTAGCTTGGTCTGAAAGCTAAGCTTTCATCACTTTTCAGTTTTACAGTAATCACACATATTGACTAGACTTTAAACCAGAGTTTCAGCCTACACTATGTAACCAGACTTTAGTCCTCTCAATAAGGTGGTTAACTTGTGTTAATTGCAATAAAAAACAAACTTTAAATAAATAACACTAGTATTATAAAAAAAGGTTAGCCTGTCATTATAGTAGTTTGACATAATTGGACATAACAGTGAAATTAACGTTTATTTACAATTTCAACCTATGGTTGAGTCAACCTTCGGTTAACTAGGCTTTATAATAGTAGGCCTAAGGCCCAGCATTTGAGTCAACCTTTGGTTAACTAGGCTTTAAATTACTGGGTCTGAGGCCCAGTATTTCAACGAAGGTTAAAACTCAACCTAAAGTTAGCCTTTCGTTTTAGTTTGACATAACTTGGGTTAACTAGACTTTATAATACTGGGTTTAAACCGAAGATTGGAGTCAATCTTCGGTTAACTTAACTTTTATAATACTTTCAGTATTGAGTCAACCTAAGGTTAACTAGACTTAACGAAGGTTGAAACTCAACCTACAGTTGAAACCCAACTTAAAGTTAGCCTGTCATTTTTAGTTTGACATAATTTGAATAATAGTGAAATTGACGTTTATTTATAATTTCAACCTACGATTGAGTCAACCTTGGGTTAACTAGGCTTTATAATACTGGGTCTTAGGCCCAGTTATATAAACAAAGGTTGAAACCCAACTTAAAGTTAGCCTGTCATTTTTAGTTTGACATAATTTGAATAATAGTGAAATTGACGTTTATTTATAATTTCAACCTACGATTGAGTCAACCTTGGGTTAACTAGGCTTTATAATACTGGGCCTAAGGCCTAGCATTAGAGTCAACCTTCGGTTAACTAGGCTTTATAATACTGGGTCTTAGGCCCAGTTATATAAACAAAGGTTGAAACTCAACCTAAAGTTAGCCTGTCATTTTAGTTTGACATAATTGGACATAACAGTGAAATTGACGTTTATTTATAATTTCAACCTACAGTTGAGTCAACCTTCGGTTAACTAGGCTTTATAATAGTAGGCCTAAGGCCCAGCATTTGAGTCAACCTTTGGTTAACTAGGCTTTAAATTACTGGGTCTTAGGCCCAGTATTTCAACGAAGGTTAAAACTCAACCTAAAGTTAGCCTTTCATTTTAGTTTGACATAACTTGGGTTAACTAGGCTTTATAATACTGGGTTTAAGACCCAGCATTTGAGTCAATCTTCGGTTAACTTAACTTTATAATACTTTCAGTATTAGACTTAACGAAGGTTGAAACTCAACCTACAGTTGAAACCCAACTTAAAGTTAGCCTGTCATTTCAGTTTGACATAATTGGACGTAATAGTGAAATTGACGTTTATTTATAATTTCAACCTACGGTTGAGTCAACCTTCGGTTAACTAGGCTTTATAATACTGGGCCTAGGGCCCAGCATTAGAGTCAACCTTCGGTTAACTAGGCTTTATAATACTGGGTCTTAGGCCCAGTTATATAAACAAAGGTTGAAACTCAACCTAAAGTTAGCCTGTCATTTTAGTTTGACATAATTGGACGTAATAGTGAAATTGACGTTTATTTATAATTTCAACCTACGGTTGAGTCAACCTTCGGTTAACTAGGCTTTATAATACTGGGCCTAAGGCCCAGCATTAGAGTCAACCTTCGGTTAACTAGGCTTTATAATACTGGGTCTTAGACCCAGTTATATAAACAAAGGTTGAAACTCAACCTAAAGTTAGCATGTCATTTTAGTTTGACATAATAGGACGTAATAGTGAAATTGAAGTTTATTTATTAGGATAAGTCATCTTTCGGTTAACTAGGCTTTATAATGCTGGGCCTAAGGGCCTAAGGCCCAGCATTTGAGTCAACCTTCAGTTAACTAAGCTTTATAATACTGGCCCTAAGCATAAGTAGACTTTATAATACTGGGCCTACTAAAAATTTAAAATGTCCACCATTACATTTGATATATCCAACATTTAAAATTAAATAAACTATATGCCATCTATTGAAAATATTTTCAAGTTATTTATTGAAAATTAAATTTTTTGGAGCATTTCCATACCAATTGTGTGCAAGAAATGTCTTCATAACCGTCTGCATACTTTTATGTTTATAATTTTTCAATGTTTTTGCGAGGGGTTATCCACTCTCTGCAGTCAATGTACAAAATTTGAGCTGTCACTGGTAGTCATCTGCAGTCAATGGCAGCCATAGCATATGCAGTCATAGGCAGTCAACTGCAGTCAGTGTACAAATTCAAAACAGTGGTTGACCCCTCGTGTTTTTGAGTATTTTTGAACACTAATTCACCTTTAGCAAATAAAGCGTTTCATTTATTATGTAGGTAATTACAATAACAATTTACAAATAATTAATGCTATTAAATCAATTGATTAATTTGGCCGTAATAGGCCTTTAAATTACCAAATAAACCAGTTCTCCTAATCAAAATGTTGAAATCGCACAGAAAGGGTAATGAAGAAGTTAGTGACTGCATACCTTGCATTTTTCGTCCCTTACTACTAATAGGGAGTATCATTGGAGTTGCAGTCATAACCCCTGATTGTTCTCATACTCAAAATTCGCACTCAAAACCCAATTTCAAAATATCAAAATCATCAAAAATTGTACTATTACTATATTTATTAATAATAACAATTTTTCTAATTTACAATGTTGTCCATGGAATATTTTTGGAAAAAAATTTAGCTGTAGTATTGGAAAATGGCATCGAGTGCTTAATGCTTATGTCTGTCATAATGTCAGGTTTAACGAACAGCCTTAAGTGCAAACAAAAGTTAATTGAATTAAATGGACTCAACAGAATCGTCGAACGTAGGCAATATTATGGCTTGGATACAATTTTATGTTCAAAAACTATAAAATTATTTATTCTCGTAGAATATGCTTTATACATATTTATAGTCAATGGCGCCATCACTTTTCCTGTAGATGTTTTCTTGCGATATAAGTTGGATTCCACAATATTTACATTGTTTAAAGCTATTTTGATGGCTTTAACAATATTTTTGCACACAATTTTTTTGTGTCAGTCCTTATTATCAATTTACGTGTATTTGGTCCTGTATAAAGAGTGTTTCCAAAATATTAAAGAAGTTTTAAATACAAAATTGAAGCTAATCGAAAATGGGGATGGTGACAACAAAGCATTTGTTACAACGATGGCCTTTCCTCTAGAAACACATTTAAAAAAGTTGAGAAGGTTATATCTTGGCATCACTAATAACTATCAACAATTAATTAATTTTGTTAATCCAACATTTTTATTTCTGTGGGCTTTAGCTATGGAAGTTCTTATTTTTTCGTTTTATTTAACTTTTTTGTATTTTATTGAAGTCGGCTCCATAAATCAAATTTTGTTAATGAAAAATTGTGTAAATATTGTAGCTGTGTCCTTTTATGTAAATTCAGTTCATCTTCTCAGTAATGTGGTAAGCACTGAGTTACTGAGTTCATATTGTCATCGGTAATTTGTGGAGCAAAAAGAATCACTTATTTTCTGATTTTCTCCACAAATTGTTAATTTCTCAATTTCATTATTTACTTTCAGCAAAACGAATTATTGCCATACTTAAGAAAGTATCCAATAAGCAAACTCACTTCACAAGAAGCTGCCCAAGTAAAATAAAATAAAAAAACAGCAACAATTCACTATTTTATTTCTTCTTTTAGGTGGAACTGTTAATGGCAACTTTAACAAATAAAAAACCAACACATACAGCATCGAATGTTTTCTTTATCGATAATAAAATACTGGCATCTGTAAGTTAATTTTAACTAATTTTCCACTAAAAAGAAACTTTTTAGTTTGCAGGATTTGTTGTGACTTACGTCCTTATAGCTCTACAATTTCGCGTTCCTAAAATTAACGAAAAATCGACGGATGCTTTTTAAAACTCCTATCTGTATATGCACTGTAAAACTTATTTTTTCTGCAAACGTCAAAAAAAGTCAATTTTGTGTCACTCAACATGCAAGGGTGAAGATTAACTTTCCCGCCCAGGCAGGAAAAGTTGTCAGAAAAGTACTTTTCTCTGTCTAGATAGACAAAAACAGTAAATCATAACCCAACTTAATTTTTATTTTTATAACGTAAAAGATCTTTTATAAGCATATTTGTAATGTAAAAAGTTTAATGTTTTTTAAATTTTTCTTTATAATTTGTTCATTGCGTTCAATATTAGCTTTTTTTACAAGTTAAAGTTAAATTTTAAAAAATATTTCACAATTGAACTACAAGTAATTGACAAGAGATGACGCTGTGTAAAAATTTAAAATTCTTAGTTTTATGTTTTACATTTGAAGAAAAAATAAAATGTTTGAAAATAGTTTTGTGTGACTCGCCTGTATTGCTGGACTCGATCGCTACGCTTGCCTCTCAGCCAAACACAATCTTGTCACACAAAACGTCACTTTCTCTCCTAATAAAACAAAGTACTATTTTTGTAAAGCACGACAAAAAATAAACTTTTTTCTCACTAACTAAAAGACTTATGATTATGACTTATGAGTCAATTTCCACTTGTGTTATCTCTAAAAAGTTGACCATGGCCACACCAAGCACCGAGTCATAAATTAATAATTCTCTTAAAAAGTACTTTTTCTTCTTCATTGATGGTTATACAATCATTTACGCATTGAAAATGGTGCTGCAAAGTGCTACTTCGTAGCACTGTTTGTATTTTGAGATAGTTTGTTTTAGAGGTATTTAAAATAATTATTTTGACACATCCACACAATAGAAAACAGATGGATCATCGGGAATGCGCAGTAATCTCCGAAAGAGACAGAAATATAAAAAAAGAGATATAGATAGACAGAGTGAGGGAGGTAGGATAGGGATTGGTTTAGAGAAATAAGGAGTGGGGGAAGTAGAATATAGAGTTTAGTTTAGAGAAGTGGGGTGGTATGTCACAATAGTTACCAGTTGTCAAATGTCAATCTGTCACTATTATCTGTCATTGTCATTGTAGTGCTATAGAAAGCAATTAATATTTATCATTAATAAATTAACCGGAGGTTAGGAAATTAACGGATGCTTTTAGTAAACCTCCTAATGACAACACTTTAATAATAGATGCAATATCAATAATTAAATATTAATAAGACCTTAACGTCATTTAAATTAAGTTTAATCGATCTATCAGTTTAAATTTAACGACTCTTTCGTATCTAGTATCCAATGTATATATACCGTTTTTAAACGATGATATCGACAAAGGTCAAAATTTTGGAACCCATCGACGTTAGCGATTGTGTAGCTTGCACCTTACGCCCTTTGTTATCTTCAGGAAGTTGTTTCGGTATATCACCGATACGTGTCAACTGCCCTCACGGTAGCGATACACAAAAGTATTTCAAAGAAACTTTTGAAATTTGCCCAAAATCCATTTTTAGATCCATAGTGATTTTGATAATAATTAATTTTGTTTTCGTAAATTACTTTTTGGTTGAAATCGTAAAGGAAGAAAATGCAGCTTTGAGGTTAGCAAAAATTGAAGACGCTACGATTTATGTGGGTGGCACCTTATGTTCGATTTTCTGCATGGTTAAAATCAAACAAAGATTATCCGAACTTAACGGACTGGATAAAATTATTAAAAGAAAAAAATATTATCAAATTGGAATAATTTTTGATGATAAGTTTATAAAAGCGTTTTCGCTTAAAGTTCATTTGGTAAATACTTCTTTTGCTGCTTTTATTTTACTGTATGCCAGTGTTAAAGCGTTTTATAATGAGCCTAATATTCATCAGATGAACACTTGGATACGCGTAGTTGTTGAAGTAAGCGCATTTTCGGTGATTACTTTTACTCAAATTATATTCATTTTTCACTACTTATTCATGATTTATTTGTACAAAACGGCATATTCGAAATGTTTTGAGAGAGTTAAAAAAATATTGAATGTAAAACTACTATTTTTGGACAATAGAAGAGCTTTTACGAGAATCTCCAATTATCCATTAGAAGTGCATCTGAAGAAGTTGAATCAATTGTTTTGTGCTATAACTAATAATTATCGACAATCAGTTTATTGCATCAATCCTTTGCTACTAGTATGTTGGATGTTTTTCACAATTACACTAATTACATCGTTTTACCTAATGTTTATTTTTTATGATGAATCGAACTCATTTGGAGCTATAATCGAAGGAATGAAGTGTTTGGAGTTGATTGGTAATGCTTTCGTATACGTTCATCTTGCTGATCAGTTGAATTACGTTGTAAGTAGATTCGTATAGGTAGAAGCAATGAGTATTAAAAAAACGTGTTAGCAAAGTTTAACAAACACGGTTTTTGCGTCTGAATTAAGCTGGACGCGCATTGAATCAACTCGGCTCGGATCAGCCCGGCTCGACACAGTCAATTTCTTTGCTATACACTAAATCGCGACTAAAATGTATTACCACCCGCGTATTGAATCGACTCAGCTCGGATCGGCACAGTCTAGTTTTTAAGCAGATTTAATACGCTGGTAGTAATACATTCTATAATAGTCTATAGCAAAGAAAATGACTGTGCCGAGCCGGGCTTATTTGAGCCGAGTCGATTCAATGCGTGTCCAGCTTTACCAGGTTAGACGAGTCTAAAGTAGAATTACTTGGCTGATATCAGACATCCAACCAGTCAAATGTTATCCGGGGGAACCGATAGTAATAGCGTATTCGATTGGAACCGCACCGACACGGAGCCAGTGCGGTTCCACACCGATGGAGTGCAATCACGTGATTGATTTACAGGATAAGTGGGTGCACTGCTGCGGGGCAACACCAATAAAATACGTAAAACTAGGATAGTGCAAATAAAACTGCACTGGCACCGCGCTGGTGTTTGAGAGTTTAAGAAGATTTGGTCTAGGTTTAAATGTTGTAATGGTACCTAGTGTTAGTACCACGTCAATAGACCACCAGGAGTATATCTGGAGGTGATTATAACTCTATTACCTCTCTCGTCTCAATCGCGTATCTTAAGCTCTGTTTTTAATTTTCACAAAAATGCTATCCTTATCTCAAGGACGTGTTCGAATAAACGTTTAACTACACAGAACAGAAAACTAGAGAAAGAGATCTGAAAAGTGTGCCATTAAGCCTCCTGAACACTCAAATCTTCTGTCGTCTGAACAAGCCCATTGTTGATTGACTTTTTAAATTTATTTTCTTTTAGAAAAACGAACTGTTGCCATATTTGAGAAAATATCCGATAAGCAAGCTTAGTTTCGAAGAAGCTGCTCAAGTCGAAATGTTGATACAAACGTTAAATTTAAAGAAAACTACTCTTAGAGCTTCAGATATAGTCAATATTGGACAAGGTTTACTGGCTTCGGTGAGCTTATCCTTCTGATTTTCTTTTAAATACTAAATGTTTGCTTTTAGATAGGTGGAACTGTTATCACGTATTTGTTGATAGCAGTGCAGTTTCATTTAAATAAAAAATTATAATTAATTTGCAATTTCAATTAATTTTTGAAGGGGATGTACTTGCCCTTATTTATAAATAAGTAATAGTAAATTATTACTTTAATGAGTAGATAAGTTTTAAGCATGTATTTATTGGAACTCAAGTTGTAAATTAAAAGCATAAATAAATTAAGTTAATTATTATTGCCCCTTTTTCTTTCTTCACAATCCGTACTGAGAAGAGAACACATCAACTTGCTACCTCTCTAAAGGCACGTCCACACACACAGAGGCTTGCTTTCCGATTTGGCCGGTCCAAACCGAACCGTCTAGAGAGCGTTCAAGCCGCCTGCACACGCACAGGCCAAACTGAAAAGCAAGGTCTGTGTATGTGAAGGGGTCTTTAGATCAGTTATTAATTACTCGAGTATAATGTACTGAAGTAAACTAGAGCTCGTCGAAAATAGAAGTGGACATGTCAATCACTCTGACTTTCAATGGAGCAATCGTAGGACACTAGCTATTAATAGGGAAACCACTCATCATGTCCTTTTCTATTGAAACGAGCTCTAATACACAGTAAAACTATGCTAAGCAATATAATTATTAATTATGCTGTGGTAAAACTTTAAATTGAGATCCTTATAAAGTCCAAAAATTGTAGTTCATTTTTGTTTACTTTTTTATCGAGTTATGAAATTGTAACGCAATCAAAACATAAGTTATTACTGTACGGAAAGCCTAAAAAGGTATAAATGAAAATAATGATAATCAAACGAAAAGATCTTACTGATGTCAATGTTCCTTTGCCCATCTCAAACATATCAGATACTCTAACGCAAGGCTATTTTAATTGTAAAACCATCATTAAGACTTCCACCTAAAATTAAACAAGTCAAGCATGCTACAAAACAATTGAAAAATTCTTCTATACTAAATTCAAGGAGACGAGATAGTGTTGCATGCGATGTTCACGTGCACGTGCAAGTTCTCACGAGCGCGGTTTTACGTAAACTTAAATTAAATACGGTGTAAATTTTTCAAAAATTATTAATAACAGCCGGTTTCATAATAATTCCCTAAAAGCTCCTTTAGTTAAAGTTGTCTCAATCATTTATTTATTTATAATCGATTACATTTTTCCTGTAATCGTCCCAGCTCTAATTGCCACTATAATATGAGTTATCCGCATCAACGCAGTTAGGTAACCATGCAACAAGCTTAAAATAAGTTTATACGTTAGAGCCAATCACAGCGCTAAACAGAAGTGTTCACGTGCACAACACGCGGGTTGTTTGTTTACATTCACTATCTCGTCTCCTTGAATGAAGTATAACTTGATCTGCCTCTTCCAAAGTTAATCTGGTGATTGGATACTTCATTAGAAATGGCAATATATTGTATTTCTACAACAAAATTGTATTTGGTTTAGAATACTCAGTGGTAGATTTAAGAGGTATTTTTAGTGTCTAAAGCTGCATCAACATAATGCCGATTGGCAAAATAGAATAGCGACATAGAAGCTTAAAAAATAAATTCTTGCTTGTGAGCCGGTTGTCGTTTTAAACGCTCCTTTAGAAATGTCTGTGCGTTTTTTAAAGACGCTTGTACCAGTCAGAGTAGTACGCAGTTTTTTGGCAGAGACTGACGACTTATTTGCCTTTGTTCGCCGTTGTTCGCCGAGCAGCCTTACCGATCGGCATAGTGTGAATGCAGCTTAAACTGCTCTATTGAGCAAATCAGGCATTGAATGAACGAGCATACCACTCCATTAAGTTCCTCGACGTAAGTAACGTAGAATGTCAATCCAAAGACGTTCAAATAGCATTTAATTGCCAAAATTAAAAAAAGATTTGAATATCCCAACTCGAAAAAATTAATAAAGAGTAGGTAATAAGACAAAATTATAATTGCAACAAATATAATCCACCAAATTAATAATATCGGATTTAAATAATTGACAAATTGTTGATAATTTTTCGTAATCGCCAAATACAGCCGAGTTAATCTTCTCAAGTGTACGTCTAAAGGCAACCTAACACTTATCAACAACTGTTCTTCCAATTTATAATTTAAAGATTCTTTTATTCTTTGGAAACACTTCAAGTACATTATTTTATACAAACAAATTGTAAATAAACATTGGCTAATGAAAACTGTTTCAGTAAACGTTATTGTTGCTATCGAAATGGTTTTAAAAATTGTAAAAATCACGTGATGCGATTCTCTTCTTAATAAAACGGTTGCGACAAAGAAAGCGTTGAAAAGAAAAATAAATGCGTATAAAGCGTAAATTTTGAAAATAAATCTATTTGTGGTCTTTTGGCTTAGAATTGTTGTCAAGTCGTAGTATTTTCTAAGTTCGATGATTAAATCGAGCCCGTTGAGCTCAGTCAATTTTTGTTCGATCTTCAGTAAGGCAAAAATCCACGTAAAAATAGATCCAACACTTAATAAAATTTCCGTGACATTTTCTAAAATTATCGCAATGTTTGTTTCCCAATATACCACTGTTGAAACGTTAAAAATTATTAAAATGACAAGTATAAATAAATTTACAACTGATAAAGTGTACAGAATTGTTGACTTTTCAAACGTTTGATTAACTCCGTTGAAATTTTTCGTGTGACGACAATTTAATGTAAAAGGCGAAAGTCCAATAAAATTTCCCAAAAATAATAAAGAACGCAACACACAGGCCAAACAATTGCTAACGTTTTTTCGGTCATTTTGATTTGCTATTATTGTTAACATTTTTTGTCTAAAACAAAATAGGTAATGGTGTCATTTGCCGAACTTGAACTTTTTTATTTCAAATCCATTGAGAAGAGATATTAATTGGACTTTTTAATTTAATAGGTACTACATTAAGTCTGGTGGTTAAAATCGATTTTTTTTAAAAACAGCATTTCTTAATAGGCAATTGGAGAAAAGACTAATTAAGATCGTCCTAAAGATAAAAACGATTCAATAATTCTTAAGGCCCGTCCACACACACACACACACACAGTCTTGCCTTCCGATTTGGCCTGTGCCAAACCGGAGCGTGTGGACACCGTTCAGGCGGCCTGCACAGGCCAAACTTGAAGGCAAGGCCGATGTGTGTCGACGGATCTTTATGAAGAGGCGAGGAGAACTTCTATATACCACTCGACAATAATTTATTCATGCCTGACAAAAACAAACAGATAAAGGCACAAATCTAGAATTTCTTCTCTATCGGCAATAGTTATTCCACTCAATTGCCCTTTCAATACTTCTGAAACTAAAAACAGAAATGTAGCTCTACTGCCATTACCTGTTGTCGTCAAACAGTTGTGCTTCAAACTCTTTCCAATGCTCTCTTAAGAGCGATCAAGTGAACTAAAGAAGTCTAATCCTATCTACGACCTGCGCAAACACTAAAAAAATATTACAGGCTCTCAGCTCTCCTTTCTTCCAAACCTTAAAATTATTCTAAGATAGGTTTGCTCCAGAAAGGTCTTCTGTCATCAATTTGCTTTTGCGGCCGCTAGCTTTATGGCTCACCCCGGGATGTTGTCGGGGCCTGGCACCTTGTCATTGCTGAGCCATTTGACTGCGTCCGTCAGTTTTTCAACATTCGGAAGAGCTCCATCGTGTGTGGAAGGCGGGCAATGCATCCGCGGCTCATAGAAGGTATCATGCCGTCCGTGGGAAGAGCGCATCTGCTATCGCCTGCACTCTGGCTGGAGTGAGTCTAGGCAGGAACTTTTTGCCCTGGAGCTTGTTTCTGACGACTTGTACGCCATGCCACAGGGGTTTTTGTCCATCTGGCTTAGAAGTTCTTCCCAGAACCGGGGCTTACTTTCTTTGATGGCGATAAAGAGCTTCCGTCGGGGAGTTACAGCTCCGAAGTTTCTACGCTGTTCTCCTAAGCCTCGTCGCCTCTCTTCGCAGGTCTGAAACGTAAAGGGGGTCGCTTAGGGTCTCCTCCTCTCGCACGCATCATTTGGTAATGTGGTGCAAAATCTCCGGGCTGGCAAAAGTCAGGTCCAAGAAAGAGCTGGACCCTTCCCGCACCCAGGTTGTCTTCAATCTCACCTAACCTAACGCCACTTAACGTCACCTAACCTAACGCAACTAAACGTCATTTAACCTAACTTAATATTTTTTAACGGGGAATTAGAGCAGTCTTTTAAGAATTCCTGACGGTTGGATCTGTCGGGGAGTGCCTGGGTCTCTAAATAGACAATTAGTATCGAGAGTGCTTGGTTCATCTGAAACTCTAAGAGAAGAGTCTAGTCGCTAAGCGGTTAAAACCTCTCCTAGTAGCTATTAACTGGGATATTCTGGAATTTAACCAAGTTCATGTAAAGAAATTTGGGTAAAAAGAAACACGCGATAGAGAGAGTCTTAGGAGGGAAAACCGAAAACCAAGTATTTTTAATTTCCTTTGTTACATAAAATTTGCTTTTGCATGCAGACGATAAAAGTATAGATAGTAGACGATGTTAAAAATTATAAAATCGATTCATTTGTATAAATTTTTAATTAGTTAAATTACCCGAAATCGTTACGCAGTAAATATTTATTCAGAGTCAAATAAGTGTGTGCGTAACCAAAGAATGGTTGCCCCAAATTGCTTTTCTTGCATTTTCGAAAATGTAGTAAAATTCTGCTGTTTGACCGGTTCTTTATTTTTAACATTAAAATGTAAACATGGACGTGTCGATAGAGTTTCTACGGGTTATTCCAAATCGAGCATTTTGGAATGTTTTTTATTGTTCGCCATTTTAATTTACGCTTGCGTTGTAAACATCCAGTATATTTTGGATTCACAAGAATATTACGAATTGATACGATTCGTACCATGTTTTGTCGTTTACACCCAATCTACTGTTTTGATGGCCCTTTTTGCGTACCAAATACGTTCTATTAAAAGTTTTTGTACAACTATGCAAGAATTGTTGGATTTTTTGACACAAATTGATATTGTGTTGGATGAAAATGAAGCTGAAAAATTACGCGCACGTTCCAATCGTTTTATTGGTCTTTTCGTTATTTTTCTCAGTTGTTATTTCATTTACATGCTCATTGCTGTTGGCGTAACGAAATGGACGTATTTGGAAAGGGTTGCTACTTTAATTGGATTCAGCGTTGCCATTTCGACAACTGCAATATTTATAGCAACTATAGACTTTTTAATTGTTTTATTTAAAGTTTATCAGAGAGCACTAATGGTAAAATTAAATTACAATGAGTCGAGAAAGATGCAGATGATGGTCTTAGTTTTGAAATCTACTAAAATTATTCATTTAAAAGTGTACAGTTGGTTTAAAAATTTTAATAGCGTTGTTAGCAGGATAGTACTTGCTTATTTTATATACGAAACTGCTGTACTTATTGCGAGTTGCTTTATTTTTACTGTTTATCTAACTGAAGATAGATTGTCGATTCACGATTCACAGATCATTACATTTCAAATACAATTCTACAGCACGTCCATGGCAATGCTACAGTGTTTGAATAAAATTCAAAAACTATCTGGAGTGGTAAGTAGGTTTTTACTTACTTATTTAAAAATAATCAATATTTGGGTAAATACAGTTAATCTACAAATAAAACGTTTGCAAAACGCAATTACTGCTTGCACTTTCCTACTAAAATTAGAATTGAACCTACTCTACTTAGGTTAGAACCTAACCTACCCTACTTTTAGGTTAGAACCTAACCTATAGAAACAAAAACATGAATTTCAATTTAGAATTTTTTTTAAATACGATACTTATCTTCATATCCTAAAGAAAAGGATAGGCGAAGAGGCCAAATTACAGTTTATGTAGACAGAACCAAATAATGCGAGTCCAACCCTGCCCCAAGCATCTTATAGTAGTGTAAGACCGATTTATGTTGGCGAGCGGTGGGAATGCGCAGATACCTAAATTGGTATTTGGTACTTCCCAATAATTAAACACTTTTTAAAATTGTTTGCTTTTTTTTCTATAATTAATAAAATTGGGACAAGTTGAAGCTAAATTTTTAATTTATAAAAGGATTATTTACGTTTTAATATATTTGGCAAAACGTTAATAAACGTTATATACTCGTACATTATTAATTTAACTTCAAATTGTTCCAATTAAGGAATGTGGTAAGGAATAAAAACGATCGCTAAGGTCATGATAAGTATTTTTAATTTCCTTCATTACATAAAATTGTTTTTTTGCATGTAGACAATAAAGGCGTAAATGAGATTTGTAATTAAGATATTTTATAATTATAACCATAACTAATGATACCTTAAGGATTCATTTAAAATTTTAATAAAATGTTTAATTAATTAAATTACACAAAGTCTTTGGGCGGTAAATATTTACTTAAGAGTCGAATAAGTGCGTGCCTAAACAAAGAATGGTTGCACCAAATTGCTTTGCTTGCATTTTCGAAAATGTAGTAAAATTCTGCTGTTTGACCGGTTATTTATTTTTAACTCTTAACCACCGACATCCTATTTTTGGTACACTCTCACCGAGCGCCGGTCATGGTGACCGCTTGTTACTTTCTTGTTTAATTTGGCCAAATTTTTCATAATCGTTATTTTTATACAAGGTATGGTTAAATTGGAATATAATAAGTAAGATATAGAATAAAAATAATGAAACTTATTATTTTAATCACTTTAAAAAAATAATTTTCAAATTAACGCGCTTTTCCCTGCATTTACGTTAGAGCAACAAAATATTTTAATATTTTTTAATATGAAAAAGATATAAACAATCTGATACGAAATTTATAAAATAAATAGTTGTAAAATTATACTAACAACAAAAAATTTCCAAAAAGGCTTCGAAATCTCAAAAACTACAACACTTCAAAAATTACAATTTTTGTTTACAATTTTTACATGATCGCGTATTATTTTCGGCTTAATTCTTAGAAATTTCCACAGTTTGTTCTTCTTATGCTATGGAATATGGATGAACAAATTGAAATAAGATAAAAGTTCTAAAAAAATAGCGAAACTTTATATTTTAATCACCGTAAAACAATAATTTTTAGATCAAGATGTATTTACGATAAATCATCAAAAATACCTGACATTTTTCACTGTAACATAAATATAAACAATTAGTAAACAATATAATATGATGAAGATGATTGAAAAATTTAAATAATAACATAAAATTTCAAAATTTCGAAGATTTGGGTTGTTAACCATTGCTACTTCATGTGCACGAAAAGTATCGCTAATACTAGGGTTTGCAATCCCGGGATCCCGAATCCCGGGATCCCGGGATCCCGCCCGATTATTCAATCTCGAAATCCCGGGATTAGAAATTTAAAAATCCCGGGATTTCGAGATTAATTTTTCTTAAGCTTTTTTTAAATTAATAAGAAATAAATCTTCTATTGAAAATATTTTCCAAAAATTTAGAAATAATTTAAAAGTTTTTTTTTATTACTAAGGCTTTAATTGCCAAATATTTGTCATTTTTTTGACCTAATTTTGCAAATTATTGTACCCTAAAATTGGAGAGAAATTGGGCATCTTAGAAAAGCTTTGACAGTTCTATCATTCACAAATTCATTGTTTTTTCCATAAATATCTGTTAAAGGGTATGTTTTTAAACTTAAATAATTTTTGGGGCTAAATCTAATTAAAATATATAAATCCCGGGATCCCGGGATCCCGGGATTGAAAAAACTCAGCGGGATTGCAATCCCTAGCTAATACCGTCGTGCGGTCATGGTGACCGCTTACGAATTTCAATTTCAATTAAAAATTAAACCAAAAGGCCTACAACAACTTTCTTGCACCTAGGTACTGAGAGAGTAGTAACTTGAAGGTACTGAGGTGCTGTGGGCTATATTTTGAAGGGATGGGTACAAAAAATAAGAAACAAAAGCCGCTGCGGTCATGGTGACCGCACGTCGATTGTTAAGGGTTTTAACATTAAAATGTAAACATGGACGTGTCGATAGAGTTTCTACGGGTTATTCCAAATCGAGCATTTTGGAATGTTTTTTATTGTTCACCATTTTAATTTACGCTTGCGTTGTAAACATCCAGTATATTTTGGATTCACAAGAATATTACGAATTGATACGATTCGTACCATGTTTTGTCGTTTACACCCAATCTACTGTTTTTATGGCCCTTTTTGTGTACCAAATACGTTCTATTAAAAGTTTTTGTACAACTATGCAAGAATTGTTGGATTTTTTGACACAAATAGAGAGCTCTAATGGTAAAACTAAATTACAATGAGTCGAGAAAGATGCAGATGATGATCTTAGTTTTGAAATCTACTAAAATTATTCATTTAAAAGTGTACAGTTGGTTTAAAAATTTTAATAGCGTTGTTAGCAGGATAGTACTTGCTTATTTTATATACGAAACTGCTGTACTTATTGCGAGTTGCTTTATTTTTACTGTTTATCTAACTGAAGACAGATTGTCGATTCACGATCCACAGATCATTACATTTCAAATACAATTCTACAGCACGTCCATGGCAATGCTACAGTGTTTGAATAAAGTTCGAAAACTATCTGGAGTGGTAAGTACGTTTTTACTTATTTAAAAATAGTCAATATTTGGGTCAATCTATAAATAAAAAGTTTGCAAAATGCAATTACTGTTTGCACTTCCCTACTAAAATTAGGATTGAACCTACTCTACTTAGGTAAGTGTAAGACCGATTTATGTTGACGAGCGGTGGGAATGCGCAGATACCTAAATTGGTATTTATATCCATCAAGGCAGTAGTAAACGTATTTAAATGATTAAACGGGTGTGGCCAAATCTGACTATACTCCTAAACGTTTTACGCCACCTTGCGCTCTTAAATACCCTAATTGTTGGAACAGGCTGTATTTAACAGAAGTGACTTTAGTAATTTTTCGTAGGGGTGAAAATTAGCCTGGTTTAATAATAATAGTGGTTTTAGTTTAGTATAGCCACAAGTGTTTACGAAAAGAGTAAAACGTAGAGTCACTCTCGAGATTACTGTAGAGGCGATAGTACAGTCAGCCTCACAATTATTGGCCACCCTGGCTATACGCCAGATTGGTTATTAGCCAACAACGGCAAAAGAACAGAACGGGAGGTTGTTGATTTACTATTTGTTGGCAAAATAAAGTTACTTCACTTTTTTAGTAGGGAGTGTTATGTTGGTTGCATCCACAATTAGTGCTAAACGTATAGTCAGGGTGCCCATTCAATGTGAGGCTGACTGTACCTCGTTTCCTTTAGGATGCCCAGTGGTATTTATCTAACATTACTTCCCAATAATTAAACACTAACAGCCGTAGTTATAGACGTTTACACGCGCATAGTACTTGCGTTGTAACGTTGCTATATAGTAGTAACGTTGCTTACACGTTGTACACGTTAAGGCGCGTCCATACCAACAAACATTTGCGTTTACGTTGAATTTGGCATGCGCGCGCAATTATTTGCATAGTTTTTTTGTGAAAAAAAAATTGCGCGCGCATGCCAAATTCAACGTACAACGCAAATTTTTATTGGTATGGACGCGCCTTTACACGCTTGTAGTTTACACTCCTAATACACGTCTGACTATAACTATGGCCGTAATTCTTTTTACAATTTTTTGCTTTTTTTTCTATAATTAATAAAATTGTGACAAGTTAAAGCTAAATTTTTAATTTATAAAAGGATTGTTAACGTTTTAATATATTTGGCAAAACGTTAATAAACCTTTGCTCCGGCTAGCGGTGACAAAATAAATAATAAGGTAAATGTTACCTGAAAGAAAACAAGTAATACAAGACAAAATGATACAACTTGCACTCTCTTCAAATAAACTTTAATCAATGATCGTACTGGACAGTACTGTAGCGACGGATAATTAAAAATAACGACAAATTGTCGTCTAAACAAATTAATAACAAAAAAACATAAAATAACTAAATATATGACGTACGTTTTGAACAACGATCAAATTTGACTCACAAAATCGTAAAGTACGAAAAAACTTATCACAAATAGCAATTATCAACCCCCACACTTGATCAAGCAAAAAGGTTATTACACATTACAAATAAATAAATTACAAGATAGTACTCAGTAGTTATATCCCGAGTGCATGCCAAATACGCGAATATTTTTACGAGTGCACGAAGTGCACGAGTAAAAATATTAGAGGATGGCATGCAAGAGGGATATATGGAGGACTATTTCCCGAATAAAATTTCACGAAATTTTGATAGTATTTTTGAAATAATGGAAAACTAAAAATTATTACTTTTGGATGAATTACGATAAAAAAACCGAGATTGTAAAAGTACCGTAACTATGACATTTCAAACGTAAAGAAACAAATAAATTGAAAGACGCGCCACATAAAAAGTCGCTAATGTCAATTGTGGAAACATTTTCATTTTAAAAATGTCTTCTATTCGTTTTGGTCAATCAAGTTCGAGTCAAATAGATGAAAAAATTAGCACATTAACGCCTGTAAATACAATGAAAGCGAATACTTGTATATGGAATCAGTTTGAAGCATTCTGCAAGGAAAGAGCTTACTCATTTAATGGAGATACTTCTATACCACAGGTAGCAGAAATCCTTAAGGATTTTGCCTTTAATATGAAAAGGCAAGATGGGTCCGATTATAAAGAAGGTGTAGTGAAGACTCAGTGGAACAGAATAGCCAAATTGTTACAGGAAAAATGTTACAAGGAATTTGGAATAATTCTCGATCCATTTAAAGATGTGGTATTTAAAGACGCGAGAAGTGCACGAGATGCAAAACGAAGACAACTGCAAGTCTTTGGCGAGAAACGAAAATGTAGTGCTTCGATTTTAAACGAAGACAAACAGAACCAAATCATAGCTTTATGGGATGAAGATACTCCCGAAGGATTACAAAGGAAGTTTTACCACATAGTGGCATTGGAACTGGCTTGGCGGGGTGGTGAAGCGGCAGAGTGTCTACTAACTTTTTTTAAAATAGAGAAAGATAGTTTTGGCGCACATACAGGCCGAATTATTTATAACCCAATATTTAGTAAAACCTGCCAAGGAGGGGGAAACCCGCTGACACAAAATAAATGGTTGGTTCAAAATAAAATCAACCCGGATCGATGTCCAGTTAGGTACTTTTTATACAATCATCTAATACTTTTGTGACACAAAATAACTTTTTAGATTGTTCCATAAAATTATGGAAAAAAGAGGCTCCCACGTTACTACAAACCGGTTTTTCTTAACACCGAATCCAGGGTGGAAACAAAAGAGTTCTGTTGGTTTTTTTAAGAATTCGCCCATTGGAAGAAACGTGATTTCCAAGTGGACTACAGCTGCCGCTAAAAGGATTTGGATAAATGTAAAACGTATTAAAATAACGAACCATTCTAACCGATCAACAGCTGTAACTAATCTTGCGAAACACGAGAACTTAATTGCAAAACTACGAGGAGAATCCAAAAAAGAAAATGTTAACGATGTTTCTAAAAACGCTGCTTCCAATGCAGCGAGTAATTCATACAGTAATTGTACTTTCAATCAAAACTATAACTATTATTGTTCAAATACTAATAATTGTAACTTAAATCAATAAATTTTTTGATAATTAATAGCCCGAATGTTTTTATTGTTTTAAAATGTCAAAAAATATTCACCCAATGCACTAGTGCAAATACCCGGGTATTTTCATGGTGCATCGACAACTCAGTGACATTCGTTCGTTACTAGGCGATTTCTATAATATGCATTTACATGATTGGTTGAAATTTTCCGAGGGAAATAGTCAAAATTAATCAAATTTGTTAAATCAATCGATTTAACAAATAAAAATGAATAAAATATTATCTTATCTTACAACGTCCGCAGAACTTCAGTACGACTTTTAAATAGATTATGATGATAACGAAAAAATAGATGATGATGATAGCGAGGATGATGTATGTAACTCGATAATTGAAACTCTCCAATTACACTTCTAATGGACGATAACAGATGCCTCGTATGGATGATACCAGGTGGTTAATATCAAACAAATTAATGATACCGATGATCTTAATTATGTAGGTCTAAAGCCTTACATAAAAACCCTCTTGTGTAAGAAGGTTTGAAGAAAAACAACAAGATAACTTTGTAATAAAAATCTGGTTTCAAAACGGAGAATCAAATCCCCAAAGGGCTTAACACTATAATAGTACTGTCCTCTTAAATCCGCAATGCGGTAATTCAACGAAGATAACTTAACTAACTTAACAAAATATCAAATAGCTGAGGCACAGACTTATTCTTCCGTTACTTAAAACCAATTAATTATTTTTTCCAAAAATGAAGGCCGGATATCAAGACACATTCACGATAACCGATAGCAGAAATAGAAAATTGTAAAATTTAAACAACTTAACAAAGAAATACATTTAACACACACTAGATGGAAATACAAGTATGAAAAATGAATAAAACACAAAAATTGACTGTAACACCTTATATACACATATACACTGGTATGTCAGTGCGCATGTGAGCTGTCGTTGCTATGGGTACTTGACGTCACATTCGAATGACAAATTTTGCGGGACTTTTAATTTGAAACGTGAAAACTATTCTAATTTACCTACATCTTATTTTAATTAATTTTTATATATTTCAAACAATTTTTATTTATACAACTTTTAAATAATAAGTAATAACTCATTTTTCTAGCAATTAGGTAATGTAATTATTACAAATATAAATTCTTAAGAATAATCAAAGCTTTTGAACACTTACCAAAAACTTACTTAGCCAAAAAATAAACAAAAAAGTTCTAAATAAATTATGTATCAATAATTATTAATGAAGTACTTCTAGAAATGCAGGAATCCTTAAAGATCACATCCTATTTTGGAGTCTAATTTTCGATCTTTAGATTACTTACAAATTAGTAAAAAAGGTTTCATCAAAATCCATGTAAGGAGTAGGTAGTACTCAAGTTATTTTAATGGCCCCATTTTATAAAAAATTTTTATATTACAATTTTTGGTTAGTAATTTTTGACATTTTGCTATTTAATTTTCTTCTACAATTTTCAAAACTAATTTTTCGGTTCAAATCTCTTAACCTAATGTACGTTCGAGTTCTACTTAAACAAAGTATTACTTTAAATGGTAGAGTAATATTAATATTCTTTAATTTATCTATTGTCTGTTGAGCTAACTTTTTAAACAGAAATTTACCCTCCGAAAGCGTATTTCCGTGTATGAGTTGGAATTCTTTATTTAATATTAATGCTGCTTCATACAAGTCATCATTTGGATGCAATAAATTGCCCCTCGAAATAAACTGTAACCATTCAGGCACTTCTTTGTTTATAATTGTTTTTGTAGGAATGCCTAAGTTATATTTGTCCTTAAATCTAAATGCCACATATCCGGCAATATATCTCAAACATTCTCGACTTATTTTGTCTTCTGAGAAGGTCAGACCTTCTGTTCCGTCGTGATCTAATTCCGAATATTGAGGCTCAATAAATTCACCGTTTAAAGGATTAAAGTCTTCGAAGTCATGGGCAATAAGAACATCCTCATCTAAATTCGTTGTCAATGGTGATAGAGCTGATACTGTTAAACATTCTGGAATTTCAAGAGGCTGAAGCAAGCACGGTTCACATGTTTCTACAGTATTTTTATTTTGTGTAAAAATTGCTGCCGAGTGCTTCCCCAGGATATACCATCGCAATCTATATCGGAACTGTAAGGGACTAGGGTGATCATTCGAGCCTCCCATGCCTCTCACATACGAAAAAAAATTTTCAAGAATATCTTGATTGAGACGGCTAGTTAACACATACTCGAAATTAAACTTAACACGCAAGTATTCGTACATTTCAACAAGTGACCTGTTTGAAAGCAATATTCCTTTCTGGAAAGGAATAAGTCCCTTATGCTTAACAACTCTCATGGAAAGTATAAGTTTTGATACTTTATCTAAAAATTCTTTTTGAATATTGAAGTCGGCCCCAAATGCATGTTTTAAAGGACAATATTCTGTAAATTTTGATCTTGAATTATTTAAATCAAACCAATCATTAAAAACCTGAGTGGTTTCTGCAACTTTCGCCCAATTTGAATTCTCGGGCATAAGCCCCTCTTTGCCACAATACTTTATTGCCTGAGCCACTGAATGAGACAGAACTTTGGCAGCAAGTCCTACTCTTTGACGCTCTGAACCTTTAACGTTTAAGTTATATTTGGTCAGTTTATGGGCATAAGTTAAATCAGTCGTGGAAATAGATAGCAAATGTTCAAAACAAGATTTATCAATAAGAACCCCGTCTATGTAAAAACCGTGATCCAAAAGATGATTCCTGACAAGCTTTAATAAGTGCGGTGCGTCGGCAAAAACAAATATTTTAGAAGAATCGTCTTCAGGGTGAGAGAAAAAGCAATTCTTATCATGACCCACTTTTAACTTTTTCCACAATCCAACATTTCCGGTACCCATATCACTGACCATGCCAACAACTGGGTATCCTGCTTTGTAGAGCAACGAAATTATATCATTTAAAATTAGTGGTGTCATTGGCTGATCAAAATTATAAAATACCGGTTGCTTCCAATTTGCCATTAAACCTCGTGCCATGACCACTTGGCAACTTTTATGTGGTCCTACTTTCCGTTCTTCCTTTTTTTCTATATCGATTCGGTTAGAAAGATACATTTCATCAAATGATAAAATACACAACCGCTCGTTCAAAGTAAATTCTACCGATTTATTTTTCATTAATGAAATTACACTTCCTAGGATGCCTTCCGATAAATCGAAAGTGGCAGCCCACGTTCTGAGAGTTGAAAGACCGGGAAAGGGGAAATTATGAGCGCGTAAATATCTATAGGCCTTTGGGCTAACACTTCGGAGCGAAATAGCGTTGGAAATATCGTCCGACGACCATTTAATAATTTTCTTCTCAGGATTTAAGAGTTTTTTTATTTGCCCTGTAGTAAACACCTTTCCCAGTATCCCTTCAACGCCCCTTTTTTGTTTGTCACTCTGCAGTTTTAACTGGTGAGATAAATCTGAGTTTGTTATTTCAAGTTTTTTCACTTTCTCCCTCAGCTCACGGAGTTCTCTTTCCAATCTATTGGTAGATAAACAAATTATGTATTAGATAATGAAAGTTTTGTCTCGAATTATTTTAGTTTTTATCTAGGGGACACTTACTCGTCATTTTGAGTTTTAATTGACACATCTTCTTCGGTGTTATTGTTGTCAGGCACAACTTTTTCGTTTGGTCTAAAATGAAATGAAAGTTTTGTCTCGAGTTGTTATAGTTTTTATGTAAGGGGCACTTACATAATATAATCTTGAATGAACAAGGTTTTAATAACTGCAGATGTCTCTTGAAGTCGGTTAGCCCTGTCAAGAACTAAGCCATCTGAACCAGGAAGATTTAGTGTTGGAATTGCATCGTGTTTCAAATTTCTGCAGTTCTTTGGGTTATAATTTAATAATTTATGCTTTAAGGATACTTGAAAGCAACTAGGATGAAAATGAATCGAACAAATACATGCTATAACGAAAAATTAAAGTTAGAAAACGAAGAAATTTAATCGGGCGTTATCATTTTTGTTTGGTCAAAACTGGAACGCAACGAGAAATCTTTTGGGCAACTTTGATACATGATAGTGATGATGTTGTAAACTGAAAGTGAATTCCGTCTGTTGATACGAAATAGTTATAAATTAACAGCCCTAAAATGTTAAATTCTAATTATGCAATTTTGTTCTTACTGTCTTCAAATGAAACCAGGTTTAAGGTTTAAAATTATAGACCAAAGGCTTTGTAGTTTATGCGTGATGCAAAAAAGCTTTCTCGCTGAGCTTATATAATTTATTTAAGTGACTTACCGTTTTTTAAATTAATCGTATCTGCTCTTTTGCAAAGAACAACCCACTGCTTACATATTTCCGATTTCGGAAATGTAAAATATTTAATTGACGTGCCCTTAGTTTTCACGTTGGAATTGCCACAACCATATACAGCACAACCGGGCATTTTAAAGTTTTAAATAAGATTTTAATTAAAAATTTTTAAATTCAAAAAAAAATTTAATTAAGTCAAACTGACATTACATTCGTATCTACTTTAGATCAGCGCATGCGCACATGCATCTATTCGTGAATGACGTCATGCGCAAAAGGAGACGCGTTTTCGTATGTTTAGCTGACATACTAGTATACTTATACTATGCATACAGATATACACTTTTATCTTGCACACTATGGGCATCTCCTGAACGGTAAGAGTTACGAGGTCGGTTAGCTTTTGAATAGCTTTTGTTTTAAAAAGTTTTGTTATATTTCATTTATTTTTTCATGGCTAATACTTGATTTAATAAAAGTAATATGGAGTGTGCCGCCATTTTTGTTAAAAGATAGAAAATTACATATATTTGAAATCAGAATGAAAACTCCAATTTATTTATGCCAAAATTCAACATAGCGCCCATAAGAAAATCAAAAGTTTTCTATTAAAACACAGACATCTAGTAGTAGTAGGCTTAGAAAAAGTTTCATACGTTTAATTCGTAGCTCGTGTCAAGTTATGTAAACCTACCAAATTTCATATCAATGCCTTAAATAAGAGAGTTATGTAATAAACAAGAAAATGCAAGTTTTCAGTTCTTTCAGGATATTTCAGAATCCAAATAAGCTATCGTAATTTTCTTTTTTATTTCTTATAGGAACTGAAATTGCAAAACTTTTCTCTAATTTAACCTATCTCGTAACTCTTACCGTTTAGGAGATACCCATTTACCCATTACCCATAGTGTGCAAGATAAAAGTGACCACCCTGTATATAGTTCTAACCACCTTAACTTTTGGGTGGGAATTTTGTTATAAATGGAAAATTGAAGTACAGTCTGTTCCAATGTAATAGGTTAGTGTTGAACTAACCTGACGGACTACTAGCGCACCGTTGCCAGTAGTCCGTGCAATTGTATCACGTTTTATACAATTTTGTACTAAACACACTTTTTTTTTCGTTATAAAATCATTTTAATAAATTTAATAAATATATTTATTTAAATTTATTATCAATTGTAATTATTTAATTTTTTTTTTCCGTCGATCGATTGTTAATGCATGTCATTAACCAACAAGAAATTGATCATTAATAGCCCCTATTAATGATCAATTTTCTATTAACGATCAATTATGGTATAGGCAACCAAGTCACACCAATATTGCATTGAAATTGTGACATTTGTTGTCATTTTTGTTTTCAATGGTACCTTTGATTGTAGATTATTATTGAAAACTTGACTTTTTGTCGTAAAATAAACTTAGATTTTCTCCAATTTAATGAGAGGCGATCGACGGAAAAATTTAGTAATCAACTCTTGTGTTAATTGCCGATTAATAATCTCAACAATTAACGCGCTCGCTGCTCTCGCGCGTTAAAATGTCTCGATTATTAATCGGTCTTATTAACACACTAGTTGATTAAATAACTATTAGAAAAAAAAAGAAAAATAATTTGTATATTAAATCAGGCAGCGCTGTTCCATATATCCACAACACTAAACTTTCATTGGAATGCTCTATAGCAAGGCCGGCCAAACCCAGGCACGCGGGCCACGAAGTGGCTCGCCAAGCCATTTGAATTTGCCCGCGCGCCGTCATAACCAGTTTTATTTGTTGTATAAATTACTCTATGACATAGAGTATGGTAGTTGTGATGGCCCGGCGCCGTCACAGACTATGAAATTTTGCCCACCTTGAAAATTAATTGGCCAGCCTTGCTCTATAGGTAGTTAGATATATTTATTTCAGTTTAATAGTGGCATTTGAAAGAAGATATCATGCTCTAACAAACGTCGGCTGTAAAATTAAAATATAATTATCTTTTTACTTACTAGCTTTAGTAAATAATTCTTCATTGACGAACGAAGCGTACGAAAACAAAAACAACGGATGTGGCCATACAAGGAACTTTTTCCTATTGTATTTTTTTGTGCATTTCTTTAAAAGTTTATAATTTGAAATTTTATTTAATGTATTTCATTTATAAGATATCAAATTAAATTTTAATAAAATAAAATATAAAATTATAATATTTGACGGACAGGAAAAAGTTCTTCGTATGGCCACATCCGTTATTTTTTTTATTAAAATTTTATTTTAATATCTTATAAATAAAATACATTCAAAAAAACTTTAAAAAGCGCACTAAAGAAACTTTTGGGTATAGAAGTTAGACTTGAAAACAGTTCCTCGTATGGCCACATCCGTTGTTTTAATTATTAAATTTATTTTTATGTTAATATAAATACATGATATAAAAAAAATAAAAAATAAAAATTTTTTTTTAAATTGCTTTTGTCCGGATTCAAACCTAGGACTTCTGTGTGTAAGGAGAATTTTTAGACTCGAACTGTCTAAGGGTGTGCGCAAATTAAAAGATTCGAGCATAGAGTCTAGAGCATAGCATAGACCACAGCGTTCTGGGGTACTCAAATTCAAAGCTGAGAGCATAGAGCATATTGCACCCTTGTAGGGACATATGATTCTAGCTGAAATTTCAAACCACTCTATGTAAACTCTATGGTCGAAACTTCTAATTTGCGCACACCCTAATATATTAATTTCATTTTTGCTTAAATTTGGCAATAATTGAAGTTCAAAATACATATTATTTTATATCTTCAGAAAGTTAATTTTACGAGCTTTCAAAATATTGAAAAACATACAAGGTGTTCTGTTTAAATTAAAAAATTTGATTTCATTTCCGGTTAAACCGGAAGTCAAAATATAAAGTGTTTGGTATCGTGTAAAAGCTAATTTTACGAGCTTTCAAAATATTTAAAAATATACAGGGTGTTCCCAAAAATTTTGATATTTTTCTAATTTCCGGTTTAACTGGAAGCGTTTTGTTAGCCGAAAATAGTGTCAAATAATAGATATTTATGGGATTGATACATATATCCATTTTTAAGTTTTCATTTTTATTACAAAAGAAATTAAAAATTTTTTAAGTTTTGACATTCCAAAAATTATTACTCCAAAACGGTTCGGGCGATTTTGATAAAAATTTATATTTCGATAGAAAATAGCATTGTCTGTAATATATCCAAAAAAGAAAAAATATGGCAGACGAAATTTTGAGAAAATCCATTTCAAAATTTTGACTTACTTTGGCCCCTTAAAGGTAGGCAATTTTAAAACAATTTTGGAAATCGGCTTGGTTGTGACAAAAGCTCTATATTCTGACTATGCAATGCCGTTTTTAAATTTTTATAATAATAATTCCCGGCCAAGTTATAAGGGAAAAACCATAAAATGGGACAATCGTTCTATTGGTCGCCATTTTGAATAAAAAAATTTGAATTTTTTTTTAAGTTTGAGCTCTACTATTGGGCTTTGGGATGTACTATCTTATAGCCAAGTAGAAACGAATTTGGCCCAAATTTGCAAATATGCGCCCAAAATAACCACCTTATTTTTAGACACCCTGTATAGATTTCTTATAAAAACTTATTTTGTCGATGAAATAATTTTAAAGTTCCTAAAATCAAATTTCATCAAAATCGGTTAAGTAGTTTTTGCCCCACATAGTTCCGGACACACACACATACATACAGACATTTTGGTTCAAAAAATTTTTTTTTTCGATTTTTGGAATCAGGGTGACTCAAAACGTCGAGAACTTCAATAAAAAAATATTTTTATTTTTTTTTCTTGATTATATCAACTTTTTCTTGGATTGGAAAAAGTTAAAATTGGAATCGTCTTTACAGTGCCAGTGTTGATGTCCCTGCGACTGCCTTTTTCGCAAAAAAGCAAGCTGTCCTTGAATGGTAGGCAATTTCATACCGAAATTAGCCAAAATACGGGCTAGCTGAACTGAAATTCTGAAAACGTATGAAAACATTTTGACGATTTTTTTACTAAAATGTAAAATATAAACATGGTTGTAATGCGCGACAAAGGTATTTTCATTCTTTTACCTTGGTGACGCGCTTCACAAGCATTGACACTTGTAAGCAATTTTTACCAATTTTCATTTCATATTTGAAAAGCTAAGTATTAATAATTAAAAAAATGCTTTGTAGCGCATTATAATACACCTTGCACTTAAGTTTGCAAAAAATTTTTTTAAAACAGTGACAAATTACGGCGGAATTTAAGGTGGCCGAACGCATTAAAATTAGTAGCGGAGCTTACCCCCTTAAGCAATGTAGTAAGGAATAAAAACGAAGGTCTTGATAAGTATTTTTAATTTCCTTCATTACATAAAATTGGTTTCTTGCATGTAGACAATAAAGGCGTTAATGATAACTTAAGGACTCAATTAAAATTTTAATAAAATGTTTAATTAATTAAATTACACAGAGTCGTTGGGCGGTAAATATTTACTTCGAGTCGAATAAGTGCGTGCCTAAATAAAGAATGGTTGCCCCAAATTGCTTTGCTTGCATTTTCGTAAACGTCGTAAAATTCTGCTGTTGGACCGGTTCTTTATTTTTAACATTAAAATGTAAACATGGACGTGTCGATAGAGTTTCTACGGGTTATTCCAAATGGAGCATGTTGGAATGTTTTTTAATGTTCGGCATTTTAATTCACGCTTGCGTTGCAAACATCCAGTATATTTTGGATGCACGCGAATATTACGAATTGATACGATTCGTACCATTTTTTGTCGTTTACACCCAATCTACTGTTTTGATGGCCCTTTTTGTGTACCAAATACGTTCTATTAAAAGTTTTTGTACAACTATGCAAGAATTGTTGGATTTTTTGACACAAATTGATATTGTATTGGATGAAAATGAAGCTGCAAAATTACGCGCACGTTCCAATCGTTTTATTGGTCTTTTCGTTATTTTTCTCAGTTGTTATTTCATTTACATGCTCATTGCTGTTGGCGTAACGCAATGGACGTATTTGGAAAGGGTTGCCACTTTAATTGGATTCTGCGTTGCCATTTCGACAACTGCAATATTTATAGCAACTATAGACTTCTTAATTGTTTTATTTAAAGTTTATCAGAGAGCACTAATGGTAAAACTAAATTACAATGAGTCGAGGAAGATGCCGATGATGATCATAGTTTTGAAATCTACTAAAATTATTCATTTAAAAGTGTATAGTTGGTTTAAATATTTTAATGGCGTTGTTGGCAAAATACTAGTTGCTTTTTTTATATACGAAACTGCTGTACTTATTGCGAGTTGCTTTATTTTTACTGTTTATCTAACTGAAGATAGATTGTCGATTCACGATCCACAAATTATTACGTTTCAAATACAATTCTACGGCACGTCCATGGCAATGCTATTCTGTTTTAATAAAGTTGAAAAATTAAATGGAGTGGTAAGTACAATTTTACTTATTTAAAGATGGGGTGGGGTCAATATTTGGGGAAATATGGTTTATTGTATAAATAAAAAGTTTGCAAAATGCAATTACTGTTAACACCATTGAATAAATAGATCCTCAAGGAGGTTTAACAACCGTGTCTATAAGAGAAAATGCGACGAAAATCTAACCTACTCTACTTAGGTTAGAACCTTACCTACACTACTTACGTTAGAACCTAACCTACCCTAGTTACGTTAGGACCTCACCTACGTTACTTAGGTTAGGACTTAACCTACCCTACTTATACTTATTAATTTTAATACGTAATTTTATTTCATAACCAAACTATGCATTTTTTTTCCATAACTATCATTGGTAACTTGGTTAATTCTTAGAAAAGACGAAGAAACTCAAAAAGTAAAACATTGTGTTTAAGGTTTAATTCAGACTGCGTTTTTTTGAACCACAAGTTCAAAAATTTTGACAAAAATATATGTTATGTAATACCTACAGTGGAATTTTCCTGTTTCCTGATATTCCTACGAAACTTTTTTAAACAAATATTTCTAATGGCAAAAATAATAAAAAACATTAATATGAAATAAACTAAAATTGTCCATAAACTGATTTTATCATATTCGATGATTTTGTCACTTGAATTTAGGTGTTTTTGGACTTCCATAGCACTTTGGATGGCTTTTATTTCATCTAGGTTAATGTCATTAAGTTTTAAAGGTTTAAAATCACTTATTTTATTTTTTTGGTTCAAGTTATTGACATTTAATTTTGGTAGTTCAATTAATTTTAATTCTTTATATGAATTTTTGAAATTTTGAACTTTAATTCCTTCTATACTTAGCTTTTCTATACTTAGCTAAAGCTTGTGAACACATATTAGAAATGAGTCACTCTCTATAATTGCGAGACTAGAGTATAGGTTAGGACCTCTACTCAACTAAAGTCAGGATTTAACCTACTCTACTTTTAGGTTCGCATCTAACCTTCTATAGAAACAAAAACATGAATTTATATTTATTATTCTTCATTAAATATGGTTTCTTCATATCCTAAAGAAAAGGAAGGGTGCAGAGGTCACATTACAGTTTTTGTAGTCAGAACTAAATAAAGCCAGTCCAATCCTGTCTTAAGCATCTTAATGTAGAGGTAGTACGTTATCTCGTGAACGATGCCCTTGAAAAAAGCTACGCAAAGACGGGGCTGTTTAGAAGGGAGAGGGCTACTGTAGTGAAATTTTAAAAGATAAACATATTGACTAATTTATAATAAATGACGGGAGATTAAAATTTTTTTTAGATTTGTTAGTAACACGAAAGTTGTTCACATTTTCGACTACTGCGATGGTGTGACTCATCGTTCACGAGATAACATACTACCTCTACTGCAACACAGATCCCTGATGAAGTAAATTGGTAGTTATCCCCACCAACGCAGTAGTCAACGTATTTAAATTATTAAAGGGGCGTAGTCAAATCTGCGTGAACTTATCGCTACCGCTGGTCAAGTTAAATCTGTTTTGCATTATATTCCTAAACGCTCTACTCCAACTTGCGCTCTTAAATAATACCCTTAGTGTTGGAACTATATCTATGGCTGTATTTATCAGGGGCTACTTTAGTAATTTTTCGTAGAGGTGAAAACTAGACTGGTTTAATAATAACAGTGCTGTTAGTTTAGTATAACCACAGGCATTTATGAAGAAGGTAAACCGTAGAGGTGCTCTCGAGATTACTGTGGGGCGATAGTCCTCATCGTTTCCTTTAGGATGCGCAGTGGTATTTATCAAATATTATTTCCCTATAATTAATAGTATATTATCCAACGAGAGGGTAATGAAACTCATTACTCACAAGAATGAATTTGCTATATGAGCCGTACAGTGAGTGTCGTAACCATTCGAGTGAGTAATGAGAATTACCTGCGAGTAGAATACTATACTTTATCCACGACCATAAATATAATAATCACTATTCTTTTTAAAATTATTAGTTATTTTTTATAATTAATAAAATTGGAGCAATTTGATTCTAAATTATTAATCGTCAAATATATTAAATAAGTCGCCAAATATATTAAAACGTTAATAAACGTTTTATAAATTATTAATTTAGCTTCATATTGCTCCAATTTTATTAATTAAACACTAATGTGTATAAATGATAAACATCTAATTATATTAATTTTATTGTAACTGCCGCTTAATAACAATCAAATTACACTTAATAACTCTTAAGTGAACAGTAATCAAGTTGAGCACGATGTACAAACCGTGCCTTTGGTGTATAATTAGTTTTGCATTCAATTATATTACGTTATGTGGATGCTTGTTTATAAAAACTAAATGTAACCACCAAGATAAAGTTGTTAAAGTGACCGTTACTTATTCAAAATTATACATTTTGAACTTCACTCTGGTTTTTGGATTTTTGTTTTACGCCTGCTACGATAGCTTGAAGAATGTTCTCGACGCTCCCGATTATAAAAGTTTAATTGTGTCAATCCCATCTTTTCTCACTTACATGCAATCTTTAACCCTAATGGCAATTTTCATAATTCAAATGCAGGCCGTTAAAAAGTTCATTCTTGCAGTTCAAAACACGTTAAATTATTGGTCAAACACCGTCATATTAATCGATCAACAAAGCTCCCACAAGTTACGTACGCGTATTATAAGTTTGTTAGGACTTATTTTGGTTTGTATTATTTTTTACGTTCTTTTCATGGTTAAAATTATTGAAGAAAAGTATAATTGGACGTATTTTGAAAGAATTACAACTTTAATTTCCTTTTGTGTTACGACTGCATCGATGATGGCTTTCATGATAACGATACAAGTCATGATGGTATTATTTAAAAGTTATCAAAACTGCTTAAAAATGCAATTCAAATGTTTGGAAAAAAATAGAGGAGATGCCTTAATACGGTTTATGAAATTAATTAAAATGATTCATTTCGAGTTGTTTGAGATTTTTAAATATTATGGCAAGAAAGTGAATCTATTTATTTTTACTTTTACTATTTTTACGACTACATTACTTATTGCTTGTTCGTTTCTTTCTTTAATTAATGCTTGGGATGCTGGTGCCTCAAGGTGGAACGATCCAAAATTTACAATATTTCGAGCTCAATTTTATGTAACGTCGTTGATACTGTTGTATAATGCAGAAGTTATCTCTCAATTCGTTCATGTGGTAAGTGTTTAAATTATTTAAAAAATTACTTTTAGGCCCGAGATTCCCAAAAATCCTAAGACGTGGCAACGTAGCAACGTTATAATGTCAAAGTTTGACGTTTGTTTTGAACTTAACCTCAAGTTTTAATATTTATATTCAAACGTCAAACTTTGACGCTGTAACGGTGCTACGTTGCCATGTCTTAGACGTTTTAATAAAGAACGTGTGCTGAGCGTCGAGTTAAACTGCATAATTAAGTCACACGGTTAGGTTATAAGCTCACAAGGCTCGTCACTAGTAAATTTTTATTTCTTTGACCATATAATAGGGATTTTTGAAATGCGCCTGTTTTTAGGCAACCCGAAATGTAACTTAGTATAATATAATACAATTGGTTTTAAAACGCGTTTTTAAAGTTTCATAATGACAGCCCAGTGTCGCCATATACCAACAAATCAAACTAAAAAACTTTGAATTTCAAACAAATTAAATTGTAATGTGACAACTCTGTACAGGGATGCCAAATTAAAATAGTTCCAAACTGTCTCTTCATATATTTCTAACTAACTTTAAGTACGAGGGTAAGTGTCAAAAACGCATCTTTAGATAATCTGGACTATGGCACTGTTTAAAGATTTTGTTAGATACTTAAAATTGTATAGCTTTGTGCACACAAAAGTAATGGCGTTGATGTTAATTTGATAATATAATGAAAATTTCCAAATACCTATTTTAGCTTTCTAACCTAAAAATCAAAGGTGGAAACTTTAATTTTTATAAACAAAAATTTTTAGAAATTACCAAAACCAATAAAACAATAAAGGTTGTAAAAAAATTAAAAAATTACTTACCCTGAATATCTAGCTAAGGGTTGTGGTAACACGATACGATCATCTTTAGCTGGATCTTTCATGAATTTTCTTCAACACACAATTTTATAAAATGAAGTTAAATTTTCAATCTAATTAAATTAATAATGTAACAACAAACACAATTAAAACGCTTTAACGAAAATATTGATTTTTATCGATTAAAATAATCGTAGACACCATTTAACCCGTTCACTCGCGTTTTGTTTTATCAACACTATGCATATTGCATATTATGCACATGAACAATTGCACAGGTGGTCGTGCTGATATTCGGCTCTTTACGAACGATAATAATTTGGCAATTTATTAGAGGAGATTCTAGTAATAAGTTCAGTTGAAAATTATTGAAAATTATGTTATCTAAAAACTAATTAAAAAAATTAATTTTTTTAGCAATTAATTATTGTTTTATTAATTATTGACGAATATTTTTTGTTCAAATTTTAATAATAAATTTTTAAAATGAGAATTGTCATGGTTTCGAATGGCAAATTAATTTTATACAGGGTCATTCCTAAACAGGTAGACGCGATATAATTGGGAAAGAAATCGTTCTTTATGCATTTTGAAGCGTTTCATTTAATTTTGTTTATTATTATTTGTTTATTATATATTTAAATTATTATATACATAAATTATTATATATTTTGTATATATTATTATTATTAATTGGATAAACATAAAGACAACAAACAAATTTTCTTCGTTAAATTGTCGATTGCAGCTCACTCCATGGGCAAATTCAAATAACAGTATTACTACAAAATATTTGCCATCCACAGATGACTCTCTCTGCCAAATATAAAAATTCTATGTTAATTCTTTTTGGATTTGCTAAACAAAAAAAATCTGTTGTGTCAACACAAGACTTTCCGATTCAGTTGATTATTCTAAGGCCAAGACAATTAGAATACAAAAGAATACTATACATTTTTATAATCACTGAATAAAAAAAAATAAACACAATTTTTTTTTGACTAATGTCAAATTTTTTGACAGCTGTCAGATTTTTTTACAACTGTCAGAAACGTCAGCTGCCAATTATTATTAGATATTTGATTGCATAAAAACTCTTTTAAAAACCAAAGAATGTTAAACATTTTTATATCGCTGAATAGAGAAAAAAATTCTCTACCGGATGATGCAAAAAAAATTATATGTTGCTACTTATTTAAAAAAAATTAGTTCTGATTGCCAATGCACTTTTTAGTCGTTAGGTTGCTCCTGGAGAATCTCAACAATGGCAAGTCGATTCTACTCATCAATTACCATATTTTCCTGAAACAAATTTATTTTTATTACTTTCTTGCAATAATGCAATGAATTTGGTGCTTTAGAATTTTTGTCAACATATCTACTGAGCCAAAAGGTATATTGGTCTAGAATTAATCGTCTGTAGATTTCGAATAACTGTATATTTTTTTATTATGATCAGACGTTTTAAACTTGCAAAATTAAATAAAACGTAATCTAATGCGAAGTCCAAAATTCATAAGATTCTTTCTGCCACTGTCATATTTGTAGGTAGAAGGGTTTATTTGTGACTATTTTCAAAACTTTTACAACAGATCTTTTTACTTAATTGCATTTTGCCGTGCCGATAATCCGACGGTTTATAATTGGATGGCGTTTTGCAACAATGAGCTAACCCACAAATATGTATAGTTTTCCACAAATTAACAAAACAGTTGAGAATACCTTACCTAAAGGTTGTGTTGGTTAAATTAATTTTGTTTATTGTAGAAGACATCTTAAAATGACGTTTTAATATGAAAGAGTAAAAAACACAAAGGTTGTAGTACCTCTTTATGGTACTACAAACTATGGAATTTTTAGGGGTCCCCATTTATTAAGAGGCCTTCCCGCAACGCGGACCATCCGGGCCCGTTATTTACACCACTGGTACTGTGTAGCACAACTTCAACAGTACTTGAGTTTTCACTGGTGAGAAGCCTTATGGGGCTAATTGTCAACTGTACTAATAACCCTAAGGCATTGATAACAACCGAAATAATTTTGTCATAATCTTGAAAGTGCATTTTTTAAAAACTTCCCGACGCGAAGATAGGAAAGATAGACAAAATTATGAGGATTTACCAATGGCCGAGGAATATTTATGTGACTGAAAATTGTAAAATATGATTGACTTTGATTATGAAAAAAAAATTATCTAAAGAATAATCGGCTAATAGTGACGTAAGTTTTGAATTGGGATTGTTTGGGTAGAGGGTAAACAAAAGTTCACAAGCGATCAGTTGGAGCCATTATGGAAACTACTTGTTGTAAGTCATAGTGTTGCTTCAGTCCTTTTATCCTTTCCTTTTATCAAATCCTTTTATGCTGTTTAGTACTTATTTTTTGCAATGCAACGTTAGAGATAAGGAAGACCAGTTTGATCACAGGTTGTGCTTATTTTTTTTATCGGAGTCATTTTAAAAGTATCGAGTTGAGCCCGCGATTGTAAACTGCAGCGGGTGATCTAGGGGTATATAAATTGGCAGGGGGAACTTATGAATTATGGCTTAGGATAAAAGTAAGAAATCAACTTTTATTTATTATATTTTCCGCTGCAATTTACATCTGCCCACGTGTGCAAATTAAAAGCTAAATTAAATTAGAGAAAAATTATTTTTTAATTTAACCTCACAACAAACTTATATTTTTAAAAAGAGAAAAACAATTTTAAACCAAGTAAATTTTCACATTATGCGTTTAAATACAACCTTTTTGTATTTAATTTTGAGAGCTGAAGAGGAAATGTTATGGCAGTATTCTGTAAAAAGAACGCGCGATTCAAGCGCTTTGTTAAAACTATTTAGATCGATAAATATTATCCGTAAACAATGACATTAAATCAATTAAAATTATATTAAGTTATAATGTAATAGCTTCTAGAGAAAGACAGTTAAATGTATACAAACTAAAGGGTGTCGTAACAGGAAATTAAACCCGCATGCATTATTATTTAAAAAATCGAGCGGGGCGAAGACAAAAAGGTCCAGTAGATTAAGGCCCTAAATAAAGGCCTCCAAGACAGTTGTAGATAGGGATTGTCAAGTTAAGTCGTTGCATAAATGTCTTCTCTCTACTTACTTATTCTCTTGTGTTCCACTCCGTAGTATATTTGAATTAACATAAAACGTATAATTGTCTATAAACCTGCAATTATTATAATCCATAAAATTTTAATCCGATTAGGGTATAATGAAATTGCTAATGCACTTTAATATAATGTTATATTTTAATGGTTATAGTGTTATAAAAGAATTATTTATTGAACTAATACTAAAGTGACTGTTCAAGATGTACAAACCATGCCTTTCGTGTATGTTTGGTTTTGTATTTCAATACGTTGCAATTTCTGGAAATTTATTCTTAAAAATTAAATGTAATCACGAAAACAACTACAATCGACTTATTCTAACATATTCAAAAATTTATTTTTGCATCACCACTTTATCAGCTGGAATTCTCTCATACACCTGCTATGTCAGTTGGAAAAATATTTGGAACTGTCAAGAATATAGAAAACTGATTCTGCTAATACCATCTTTTCTAAGTCGCCTAACACCTTTTACAATGATGATATTGTATATCATTCAAATGGGATCAATTAAGAAACTATTGGAGTTGTCTCAGGATTGTTTCAATCGTTGGTTAAAAATCGTAACGTTAATCGATAAAAAAGAGTCTTATCTAATACGTAAACGCATGGCCCGTTTAATAGCAATGCTTTGTTCTCTGCTTACAATTTACGTAATTTACATGATTGAATGTGGTCCAGAATCAAATTGGAGCTATTTGGACAGAGTTGCTACTTTCGTTGGTTTCACTATCAACACTTCTGCAACTACAATGTTCATCGTAGCCGTACAAGTAATAAATATGGCTTTTGAAACTAACCAAAACATGTTGAAGAGTAAAATGAAATTTTTAGAAAAGAATAGAGGACAAACTTTAATTTTCTTTTTAAAAATCAACAAAATGATTCATTTAAACGTGTTGTACCTTTTTAAAAAGTTTGGTAAAATTTGTAATTTTATACTGATTACTCATGCCCTTATTGGAACTGCTCTAATTATTGCTTGTTGCTTTATTTCTTTCATATACACTTTTGATAATATGTTGTCGTTAAAGGATCCAAAAGTTACTATTTTTGCAGCTCAATTTTATGGAACATGGACTGTTATGTTATATTGTATAACGTCGATAGATAAAACGATTTATGTGGTAAGTATTAAAGCTATATATTTGAAATTAATACATGATAGACCTTGTTTAAAATGGAAAAAGAGTTAATGAGGGACTCCTCATCTCCTAGTAATTAAACAGGGTTTTATGAGTGCTCGATTTAAACATTCAAGGTCACTCTTCGAAGGAGGATGATTGACAGGCCTTTTTCTATTTTGGACCAGGGTCTATGCGCAATATATAAAATCCGTTCCAATTGAAATTGGACGGTTTAGAGAATATCCTGATCCTGATAGGACATCCCTGAATTGAATTTCAAAAGGTCGAGAGTCTGCTTTACCATATTGCATAATACATAGCCAGTCCCACACGATTATACAACAACTGATTCTTATTCTCTGCATTAATCATTAATCAGTCACTAAAACGAAAATGTTGGATACCCTGTACTTAATAGCTTTTAATTCACATGGGTTGGGATCCTGTAACTATTAGCGTAGCGTAGCGATACGCTAAGCTACCTATTGTAACACCGGAAACAGAATGTTTCATTAATTCTCTCCTTAGCGTCGCTCAGTAGGAGTCAGGGGGGTTCGAAGTTGGAAATGAAACTCACAGGAAAGTTAAACAAAATATTTATTAAGTATATAATATTTCTAAGTACCGCAAAAGTACAAGTAGAACAATAAAAAATGAACTTTTTTAAAGGAAAAAAAAATTCGTTTGGATAACTAAACAAAATACAAATCGCTGATGCTAAGATGACTCGGCCACAGGGACGGTTTTCCTTCTAGACCATCAGACCTCGCTCTAAGACCCAAACCGGACCTCTGAGTGAGACCAACAGACCGACCTAAAAGGAACACGGACTTGGCTTCCTTCTAGACGACCAGACCTCACTCTAAGACTTAATAACATACCTCTGAGTGAGACCACCAGACCTAAAAGGACACCAACGACTGAAAGGGTTATTCCTGTCGCTAGACTACTAGACCTTTCTCTAAGACCCAGAAAGGATCTCTGAATGAGACCAACAGACCTAACTGACAAGACAAGGGTTGAATTCTTGTCGCTAGACCACCAGACTTCACTCTAAGACCCAGTAAGGACCTCTGAGTGAGACCAACAGGCCTAACGGACAAGACACGGAAGTTGTGTGTCCGTCCAGACCAACAGACTTCCTCTCGAGACCTAAACAGACCTCAAAATAAGACCACTAGACCTTAGAGGAAACGAACACATGGATTTGCTGAAGGAAATGGAAAAATAAATAATTAATTAATTTGATAAGGGATTTGCTGAAGGCAACACGGAAAACGAAATAATTAAAAAGAAATAAAATAATAATTAATTAAATAAAATTAATTAATTAACACGCCTTTGCTGAAAGAAAGGGGAAGATTAATAAGAGCGCGCTTCCGCTCACCACTAATGGTGAAGCTAGAAGTCCTTATCAAAATTGGAGTGGGAGCTTTTATTGGAAACCCGGCGACAACTCGAATTCACTCGACAACCAATAAGAACGCAGCAAAAGGAACTAAATACTAGAGCGACTATAAGTTAATTGAAGACCTAAGTGGATGAAAGTGTTATGTAACAAAAACACGTTACTGAGTAATTCGCCTTCAAAGTTTTTCAGCCACATACATTTGTTAGTACATGAGCCCTTCATACACAACCGTTTTCTATATAACAGTTATAGTTTATAAGGTGCCATGTGATAGATGAGTACATAACATTTCATTATACCAAAAATCTCGATTTTCAGAAAAATGTTACATAAAACCTTCATTCACTTATGTCTTCAATTATTATAAATAAATTAATAACTTTTTAATTAGCGCGAACTCGAGGATAAAAGTTAGCTCAATAGAATCGCATTAAAATAACGAGCACGTCGGTGTAAAATTTGTAATTATCAATTAAGATTTCAACCTTAAATCAATTCATAAAAATTATTTTAAGGGTGGAAATTACTCAGAGCTGCTAATTAATTAAGAAAATAAAAGAAAAATACACTAATTACATCAGATCACTAATTATAACACTCCACGTGGTTTTAAATTGAATTCAATAACTTTTTAAACCTATAATTAAAAGTTTAGATAAGTAATTAATAGTTGATAAGTTTGAATTAAATTATAAAAGGTTAAAAATGACACCAGAGTTACACTAAAAATAAAACGGGTGCTCTAGCTCTTCTAGTTGCCGAGTTGCAGGGAAATCAGCGGTTATCCCTGATAACGCTGATATGAAAAATACAAAAATTAAAATTGGGTAATTCTGATCCAATCTCTTCGAGACTGAGCTTAAATGAAAGTTGAAAAATTATTTCCAATTTTGATCTCAGGGGCAGCACTAAACTAAAACTAAATAAAACTAAAGGGGAAAACTAAAATAAAAAAAGGACAAGTAACTGCTTTAAACGAAACAAAATTTCCAGGATGCTGTAATACTGTACCAGTATTTTGGTCTAGCATCTGGATAAAATTCTGAATCGTTACACTACCCTTTGTTCTTCTCTTATCAATTTCTATAAGTTTGTAAGAGAGAGGAAGGGAGTAAGTATTTTAGCTTAGCGTAGCAATACACTAATAATTACATGATCCCAGCCATGGTTAGTAAATGGGAAAGATTTAACATGAGACTCTTCCGATTCGATGGGTCATTCCTAGTTGGTGAAACGATTTATCAGATTAGTACCAATAAAAAATGAGCCTCTAGCCCAAATGTTATCCAGAGACACCAACGCAATATCATACAAAATGGAAGCTTCAGAAATTTCAAGTTTCAATTGTGCTCCACTGACTTCTTGCGACGTAGAGTGTTTGTTGTCTGCAAACAAGAAAATTTTGATGGACAAAACTAGCAGTTTTACTCCTTAAAATTTAGAAAAAGGTTTAATTTGATATGTTCAACCGTTTTTATTGCTTTTTAACTGTGTCCTGCGATATAGATTTAACTAGACGAGCGGTAGAGATAAGTTCGCGCCGATTTGACCACGCCCCTTTAATAATTTAAATACGTTTACTACTGCGTTGGTGGGGATAAATACCAATTTAGGTATCTACGCATTCCCACCGCTCGTTATCGGGGATCTGTGTTACAGTATTTCTTAATCAAATATTAATAACTTTTTCTTTCTATTTTGTTTATTCAGTGCCTATTTACTGTCTATAATTGAATTTTGGTGCCTATTTGCCTAGATATAATGAAACTTTCTAGTGCTTAAAAATCCGAGCCTTAGTCATTGTGTCAGTGTTCTGTAAAAAAAAGTGCGATTCAAGCACTTTATTAAAGCTATAGATCAATAACCACAACAATTCATTCGTAAACAATGAAATTAAGTAAATAAAACTTCTATTCAATTATAATATAAATTACCTACGTAGCTTCTAAACAAAAGGCAGGGAAATGTTTAAGAAATAGTACGTTATTGTATGTCTACACGAAAGTGAAGGCAAAATGGGCAAACCGTGTATTTTGTGTACACTTAATGGTGCCATACAGTTCGCTACAATTAGTGGCTATTTTATAATAAAATTAAAATGCAAACACCAAAATAATGGCAACAAAATTACTACGACCTATTCGAAGATTTTCTTTTTCAATTTTGCCCTTCTTTTCGGAATTGTCGCCTACAACTGTTACGAGAATTTGAAAAATATTTTCATCGTTAAAGAATACAAAGAGCTAATTACATCAATTGCTTTCTTGTTAATTTATTCACAATCGTTGTGGATGATAATATTTTTTGTAATTCAAACGGAAAATATTTCAAAATTTCTCAAAATCGTTCAAGAATCTGTAAATTATTGGTCAAACTATGTGATATTAATTGATCAAAATGGATGTAATAGGATACGTAATCGCTATTTAAGTGTATTGGCAATAGTTTATTCTTGTCTCTTCTCCTACATAATTTACATAATGGAAATTGATAGCAAATGGAATTGGAATTATGTGGAAAGGATCGGTATGTTTATTTGTTTTTGCGTCAACACTTCGTCATCTACGATTTTAATAGTTACGTTAAACTTATTGTTGACGCTTTTTAAAACTTGCCAAAATAATTTGGAACACAAGTTGACATTTTTGGAAAAATGTGAAGGTGACGATCTACTTTTACTTTTAAAGTCTACAAAAACGGTCCATTTTAAGTTGTTTCAAATTTGGAAGCATTATAATGGTATTGCTGATGTTATGACTCTTTTTTACGTCCTTTACGCCACAGCCACCCTCATTGCTTGTTGTTTTCTTTCTTTCATTTACATTTCTGACTCTACTTTGTCGTTAAGTGATCCAAAATATTTGATATTTGAAGCGCAGTTTAATGGAACAACGATTATCATTTTGTATTGTTTGACGTTGGTAAACAAGGCGACTCATGTGGTAAGTAATTTAAAATTAATCTTATGTTTAAATATACAACTTGGACCTTCAAGACTAAAGGCCGCGCCACACACACGCATACCTTTCGGTTTCGCCTGTGCACTGTGCAGACCAGCCTTCACAGGCCGGTTAAACGATATCCAGACGCTCCGGTTTGGCTTGTGTAGGCCGCCTGCACAGGCCGAACCAAAAATAAGTCAGTATGTGTGGCGCAAGCTCAAGGCTGCGCCACATACACAGTAATATCTTTTGCCTTCGTCAGGCTGACCTGAACAGGCCAAACCCTCCGGTTTGATCTGTGCAGGCAGCAAAACGAAGTGCATGCGCTTCGGTTCGGTCTATAGAGGCCGCCTGCACTGGCCAAACCGAAAGACAAGCCTGTGTGTGGGGCGCAGACTTTAAAGACAAAGGGGAGCCATTTGGGGGTCTCCTAGACAGTTTTTGATACGAATTGTCAATATAAATCTTGACATAAATTTTAAAGCTTTAGCAAAACGTCTCCTTACTACGTATAGGTACTCTTGTACCTAACCCTGTATATTAATGTATGTATTAAAATGTGCATGTGCATCTATAAGTAAAATTTTAATGCGTTTATAATGAAATTGATATAGCCTATCAATAATGTTGTTTTTTAACGGTAATAAATGCATTCTTAATTTAACTGCACCACAGTGAGAAAGTGAGACTGTGCAAGATGCACAAACAATGCCTTTCGTGTTTATTTGGTTTTGTATTTCAATACACTGCAATTTGTGGAAATTTCTTCTTAAATATGAAATGTAATCACGAAAACGACAGCAATCAACTTATTCTTACGTATTCTAAAATTTATTTTTGCAACTCAACCTTATTAGCTGGAATTATCTCATACACCTGCTATGTCATTTGGAAGAATATTTGGAGCTGTCAGGAATATAAAGAGCTTATTACGCTAATACCATCTTTTCTGAGCCACCACACACCTTTGACAATAATAATATTGATTGCAATTCAAATGAGAACAATTAAGAAAGGTTTGGAGTTATCTCAGAATAGTTTCAATCACTGGTCAAAAATCGTAACCTTAATCGATAAAAACGCTTCTCATCTAATACGTACACGTATGGCACGTTTAATAGGCATACTTTGTACTCTTCTTACAATTTATGTAATTTACATGATTGAATGTGATCCAAAATCAAATTGGAGCTATTTGGAAAGAATTGCTACTCTAGTTGGTTTTAGTATCAGCACTTCTGCAACTACACTGTTCATCGTGGTCGTACACACAATAAATAGAGTGTTTGAAACTAACCAAAATATGTTGACGAGTAAATTGAAATTTTTAGAAAAGAACAGAGGACAAACTTTACTTTTCTATTTAAAAATCAACAAAAGGATTTATTTCAACGCTCTGTACGTTTTTAAACAATTCGCTAAAATTGCCAATTTTATATTGATCACTTATATCATTAATGGAACTGCTCTACTTATTGCGTGTTGCTTTTTTTCTTACATATACACTTTTGATAATATTTTGTCGTTAAAAGATCCAAAAGTAACTATTTTTGCAGCTCAATTTTGTGGAACATCGGGTATTTTGTTGTACTGTTTAACGTTGATAAACAAAATGATTTTTGTGGTAAGTGCTAAAGCCATATTTAACATTAATCAATGATAGAGCTTGTCCAAAACGGAAAAAGAATTAATGATGGACCTGCCATCTCATAGTAATTAGACAGGATTCTCTGAGTGCTCAATTTAAACATTTAAAGTCACGCTTCGAAGCAGGATGATTGACAGGTCTTTTTCTATTTTGAACCAGGTCTTATTCGCGCTATATAAAATCCATTCCAATTGAAATTGGACGGTTTAAAAGAGATACTGATACTGACACTGATAGGACATCCCTGTATTTACCATATTGCATAATGCATAGCCAGGCCCACGATTATACTACTAATTCTTATTCTCTGCATTAATCACTTAATCAGTCACTAAAACAAAAATGTTGGATACCTTGTACTTAATAAATTTTACCTTAGTTAGGTTGGGATCCTGTAATTATTTGGTAAAGAACCGATAAAAAATGAAGCTCTAACCCAGAGATGGGAAACCTACGGATGTAAGACCCCCTGCTTTCTTTTTCCCCAACTTTCAAAAACACTTTTGTGGTAAATAGTGGAACATTGTCAAATATATTAAGAACGCGCCTTCCGAGCATAAAAAAGTAAGCCACTCCTGCTCTAATCTATTAAGTTAAGGAATTCCAACATCTAGAAAGCTAAGCAATCACTCGTGAGTTGCCTAAATTGTAAATTTATTATTAAATCTTGGCAAATGCTCTTTCATTTGAGTGTTTCATATAAGGATGAAATTCTTCTGTTATTTCATATCATGTTAAAATATATAATATAAGCTTTCTACAAAATAAATTTTATGGCCTTGGATCTCTTCTTTATTAATTGAGTGTTTTGAGGAGTGAAAAAATCTTAAGAAAAAATTTATTTTTAAATTATGAATTTCAAAGTCCAAATTTTTTTAAAAATAATACTCGGAAAAAATTTTGCCTATTAGGACATTAAAATAAGATCATGAATGTAGTGTTCCTCTATGGATTTTACATTTCCTCAATTACTTTGCAAGATTTTTAAATTTTAAGGCAAACTAGATTATTTTACATTCATTATTTTTTTTCTCCATGTTAAATTACTTAAGATTAAAACATTATGCATGTAATTTAAAGCAGAAAATGTTCTCTTGAACCACCTATTTTTTGTTTTTGTCTAAATCAGATGCCTAGGGAGAAATTTTTAATAACGTAAAATAGGGCGCTCAGTATCACTTTGATCGCGCAACCCATGGGTACTGCAATACGCACAAAATAGGTTAACTTTCAAAAACATTTTTCTCAAAAAGTATTAATTATTTTGAAAAATCGCAAATGAGATTTATTTTGTATAATTTTCTCCTCTTCAATTTTTGACTGTTTATAATTTTTTGTTTGCTAGAGGTAACCTAACGTAAGGTGAATCCACCACGTGATGACCGTTAAAGTTGCGCAGTAGATTAGTGCGGTCGTTGCTTAGGAACGAATGTAGACAGTGCCGTCGTATAATTATTACATTACTTTTGTTGAAGCAAAATAATTACAAGCATTTTAATAATGTGAAGATCTCATTCACAAAGTATTAAACCAGTGATTAATTATTAATAGTACTTCAAATAAAAATTTAAATTAAGTAATTATTTTAAATTTTGACAACTTTTAAAAATAATTTTTTTGACAGAAGAAATAACTCTCCGCCAATGGGTTCTGAAGCCACGCCTCGCGTAGGTTTGGTCACGTGGTGGATTCAACTTAAGTTGGGACTACTATACCTAGTTTTTGAGATAATTGCAAAAAAATGTTAAAAGTGTAATTTTTAAAATTCAACCCCAATTTTGGGGGTGTTCCACCCCTCGGAAGGATGGGGACTTTTAGTATGACAATAAGGGCTATAAGTACTATACAATCGCGAAGGTTTCAGCTTTATGCGAATTAGTTCCGGGTTCATTATAGAAATTTTCAGGTGCACCAGACTATTAATTTGTTCAAAATTAAAATAAAATCCAGTATGTCATAGGATGTCAGGCAACCAACCATACTTTTTTCATTGAAGTAAATCCCTCACAGCTAGAGACAATACGACAATACACCCTTGGTGTAGCTTGAAGCTAGATAATAAAATAATTTAAATATTCATGTATGAATAAGAATAATGTATAATATAATAATATGAATATGTACAACATATTCCCAGTACGAGCGTGGTACGAGCTTCAGTCGACTATGGGAAGCTGCTTTGTCCATTTTCTCAACCCTAAGTTTTCATAGGTGTGATCACTTTTTCTAGTGGTAGATTGCTTTGTTTGGATTATCTAAACATAAGCTCTTGTTTTTGGAGTTTCCATCAGTCTAAACAAGCCATTACTTTCTAAATGGCTGTTAATAAATCGACAAGAGCAATGTAAGTCCATTGCACGTCCAATGTGAACTTACATAGGACGGCCATAGAGCCTTTCTGTATTATTCGGATTGTAGCTTGCTTTCTTGTAGTGTAGAACGTAATTATAATTGATAATAATTATCATCGTTCCGTGCTAACAAAATTTCCTGATTCAATTACATGATAACCTTGCTTCCAAACAATTTTTTTAATTTCACTGTAATAACAACTTACTTGCCTGCGTTGTAGTATTTTATTACTATTTTACAATACCCCAACCCGAAGACATCTAAATGAATAAAGTGTGTATTTCGTGTGGATTTGGATTTTCAATCCACTATTTAGCCTCAACTGGGTGCTTTTGTCTGCATTTAAAATGCTCGCACGACAAATCTCGTCACGAACTCGTCATTTCGTGGTCAAAACTTTATGTTTTGAACGCACTTGTGTTAATCACAATTCAATTTTACAACTGTTTCTATACCTTGAAGAATATTTTCGACACTGAAGAATACGAAGCTCTGTTGATGTCGATAGCGTCTTTAGTGAATTACGTCCAATCTTTATTTTTGACGATTATAATGATAAGTCAACAGAGAACTACGAAAAATTTTGTAAAATTACTTCAAGAAGCTTTAAATTGTTGGTCAAATAATGCCACTTTAATCGATCGGCATGATTTTGATTTGACGCGTAAGCGCGTTTTGCGCTTATTTGTGATAATTTGTTCTAGCCTTTTGGCTTACATTTTTTTCATGATTGGTGTTGGCTATAATTCTCATTGGAGTTATTTGGAAAGAATTACGACGTTAATTAGTTTTGCTGTGGCGACATCGGCTTTTCTAATATACATGATGGTAATGGACGTATTTATAGTATTATTCAAAGGCTATTACAGGAAATTAGAACAAAAATTGCAATTATTAAAAAATTATAGAGGGGAGGCTTTTCATTTATTTTTAAAGTCGATAGAAAATAATCATTTTAAATTATTTGATGCTTTCAAAATTTTTATACTAGTTACCAGCAAGACGTCCCTGGTATACTGTATTTGCTCTACTATGATACTTGTTGCTTGTTGTTTCTTTTGCGTGATATTTACGTTTGGTGATTTTTCTTCGTTTGGTAGTCCAAAATTTATTATATTTGTAGCTCAGTTTAATGGAACTTCTGCCATTTTTATGTATTGTTTGATTTGGGTTAATGGATTGTTGTATGTGGTAAGTGCATATCATTTTACACAACGCTCTTGCATGCTTTTGTATTATGTATTTACTACACTAAACTTCAGTTCAAAGATGTTTTCTGACACCCGACTGTTAGAATCTCAATAAATAATTCACTTTAATAAATATTTCATAAAAATTATCAATATTTAATTAAATAATTAAGCTCAGTAAATAAATGGTTTTCATCTTAATTTATTAAGAAACCTGGTCACGTGTTAGAAAACATTCGTGAATTGAACTATAGAAGAAAAATTCTTTGTGGCCCGTAGGGCAAAAAAAATTAATAGCACGTAACACAAACACAATATATTTTTGAAAATGTAATTTTAGACATTCAAACCAAGTTTTGGGAGATTTTTCCGCTCTTAGAGGGAGGAAATATCAAATATCAGCTTTCAATATCAAATATCAGCTTTTTTAAACACTGTCAAAGTCATGATTATAACATGACTCAGTCACTGAGATGTTTTCCTGAAGAACTTGCCATTTATGTAAAAAAAGGGGGATATGTTATGTAACGTAAATTTTTCACTCTATGACTATATGGTAGTCTTTTAAAACTGTTGGGTTAGTCAACTTTGGTACCGGAACCACCTTTGCCTGCTTCCACACATAAAAAATTTCGGTATCAGGCAGTTGGGAACCTTGGCGTGCGCCTCGATTCACAAGCCCACACCTTCGCCCACGAAATATCATTTTACGTCCTTGTATCATAATACAAGGACGTCATAACATGGTCATACATCGCGTGTATATTTTTTCAACGCTTTCTAAAGGATTTGATTAAATGATAAAACTATTTTTAGTCAATATAATGTTCAATTAGTTTTAATTTCTTATAACCTTTCGGACTACCTCACGTCTGTTGAATACAAAATATTCCATCAGTTATCCAAAAGGCATTATAAAATGGGCACAGCGTGCATTTCGTGTACCCTTGGTCTCGCAGCCCAATACGGTGCAATAAGTGGATGCTTTTGTGTCGACATAAAATGCAATCATAAAGAATTTCACAACGAAATTATTATTACCTACTCAAAGATGTATATTTTGAATTCGATTATTATGGCCGGAATCCTCTTTTACAACTGTTTCAACGTTTTAGAAAATATTTTCAACGCTGAATATGAAGCTTTGATTACTTTAATACCGTCCTTTCTCAACTATGTGCAATCTTTAACTTTGCTGATTCTATTTCTAATTCAAATTAAAAACATAAAAATATTTTGGGAAAGTATTCAAGATAGTGTGAATTATTGGTCAAATATTGCAATATTAATGGATAAAAATGGTGCTGATTCTATACGTAAACGCATTGCCATTCTTATGGTTATGATTTGTTCGTGCATTTCGGCTTACGTAATTTTCATAATTGAAGTTGATGCTAATTGGAATTGGAATTATTTGGAAAGAATTGCTTCATTAATCGGCATTTGTATTCAAACAGCATCTGTACTACTATACATAGTGGTAATAGACGTGATAATATTATTATTTGACGGTTATCTAAAGAAAGTGGAAGAAAAGCTGAAAAACTTAGAGGATGCCAGAGGAGATTTATTACCGCTTTTAAAAGCCGTCAAACAAATTAATTTTAAATTACTTGGTATTTTTAAACATTATGCTAAATTTGCGGGTTTGATGTGCGTGACTTATTTCCTTTTTGGTACTATGATACTTATTGCGTGTTGCTTTATTTCTGGAATTTATACTTTCGATAACATATCCTCGTTGAGTGATCCAAAATTCATCGTAATTGTATTACAATTTTATGCGACATCTAGTAGCCTTTTGTATGCTTTAACTTTGATTAACAAATTGTTTTCTGTGGTAAGTACAGATTTTTTTTTTATTATTAATTCGTTTGTGTTTGGAAACTTTATATTACTGTTCAACTGAATTTTTCAAACGTTTGTGGGCTTATAAAATACTTTTCATTAAATAGCTAATATCAATCGGGTTTCTACAAAAGAGCTCCATATTTAAAAGTTCCAAGAACGACCGCTCAAGAAAATTTAAGAGCTTTCACGATTTCATCAAGGGAAGTCTTGACTAAAAAACAATTTGCATCTAAATCGCTGCTTAAATTCAGAACCTGATGTGCGTTGATTAATCTTTTTTTTTTCATAAATCCACGTTATACAGAGTACCAGGCTCTTCAGTTTGACTGAGTTTTCATCAGTCTAAACAAGCCATTAGTTTCTAAAGGGCTGTTAATAAATCCGCAAGAGCAATTTGGACGTCCAATGATGTTGTAAGACCCGAATTTGGGGGTCTTAGTAAAATGCCTTATTAGTCTAGCTCAGAGGTATGAGGGGGCAGGTCTGAGTTCAAATGCATAAAGAATTTCCCAAAATAAACAATCTTATTAACACTAAAAAATCTCAATTAACAACTTAAATCAAATACATCATATTAGCTTCGATCTGCAGTAGGGAGGCGGAATCTAAAAAAAACAAAGCCAAAAAAATAAATTGTGTCTCCTGGGGGATATGACGGCTGGGCGGAGGTCTGACTGCGAGAACGGCTCTTAGAGCAACCCACGAAAAGCTACCACGCTCTTAGGGAGATAGGGCCAGAGCGGAGGCCGGACTCCAAAGACAGCTTGTAGAGCCACCAACAAAGAGTTACCACGCATACTTTGAGATAAGGACAGGGCGGAGGCCTTACTCCGAGAACGGTTCTAAAAACCACCAACGAAGAGCTACCACATTGGGGTGAATTTCTCTGGTGGTCTCGGGTAGATGGACTTGCGATTACACAAAAGAACGGGGCACCCGCACTCCAACACTTATGGTAAGATAAGAAGAAAGGTAAGTTAACGGATGGCGCTGGGTTACTTCGAGGAACGTCACGCAGCACTCGATCATCACACCAGACTCCCTGGGCTATTGAATCTATTGAAAGGCACTCCTACGTATAGCTTCGCTACCACTTATGACGGAGAACCAATGAAAGCGCTGCGTGGACTTGGTTGTAAGTGGGAACGTCGACACCTCGCGTACAAACGCAAGATTTGTCAATTTTACGGTTAATTATTGTACATTTTATTAATATTTTACAAGGGCTAGGTGAGCGCAAACAGTAGCTTCCTAAAGAGCCTAATCTCATCAATCTACCATGGTTATTACTCATTTAAACGACATTAAAAGAATTTTTAATGACATTAATCTACTGAATAAGATCAAGGAAGGTGATATCCGCGATATCAGTAGTTTCCAATTACTTGATAAATGATTTAAATAATTATCTTGATCACTTTTAATCGATGTAACTAAATTCAAAGAGTTGATAAACTAAATTTGGCATGCCAGAGGAACTTGAAAAAGTAAAAAATTAATATTAAGAAATTAACAATTGATTTATCGGGGATACTGGAATCGGATAACAATTCATACGGTTTTCAAGCAGATGCAGGGACGTTAATAAAAAATAAAATTTAAAGGGGGTATAAACCAAAAAAACTTTTTTTCGTAGAAATATGCTAAAAAATATCTTAAGAACAACGGTGAAAACCGCACATCTTTAGCCCAAATATTAACCGAGATATAAAGCAAAAGATATAAAGAGTTTCAAACGTGTGACGTCAGAGAGACAAATACATGCAACCAGCAAGCGCATAGCTGACATTGAACTGAAGTTGACAATTTTGATTATTAATACAGTCAAATTAGATGAAATAAAGGGCTAACCTCGGAATGAAAGTTAGAAAGCTAAATATTTGCATAAACTTATATTTTGACGTTCCAAAGACTTGCTCAAAAGTCTCATAAAATCTCGTGTCCGCGTCGCTAGATATTCAAGGTCAAAGGTCACAAAAATCGTTTTTATCCAAATATCTCGTTTTCTATGCATCATACGTTATTAGAGGTTATTACAAAAATTGTAGACCATAAAATTTTCTACAAATTTTATCTAATTTATTTTTTTGTACGATTAACCGTTCTGGAAACATAGCGCGGAGAGTGGGAGGCGAGGAAGCTTGGATAGGATATAGAATAACGTAAAAAGCATCAACGATAGGTATAGGGAATGGTAATGCAAAACGATAGTAAATTTATTTGTGCATCCAAAACTGTCAAAAAATACAATTTAAAATTAAAGTTTTTTAGGTTTGAAATTTCCTCTAATAGTCAGCAGTTTTTGAACACCTTGTAAATGAATAGAGAAAAATTTTAACATCCGAGCTTAGTCTAACATTCTTAGAAAAATATCTGAAAATTATGTAGCTCTTGTTATCGTCATAACGTCAGTATGTAATTTTCAAGAAAGGCGGGCAAGCATCACTATTTTTAGAAAATTCAATTTTTCTTAAAAACGGTTGAAAATCGGTAGAGGAACATGTTATAAAATTGGATTTAGAAATTTTCGTAGAATCCATAAATATAAAAAACATATTTAAAATAAAAAAATTAGTGTTAGCGCGCCTCCCACTCTCCGCGCAATATTTCGAAAACGGTTAATCGCACAAAAAAATGAATTTGATCAAATTTGTAGAAAATTTTATGATCTACAAGTTTTATAGTAACCTCTAGGGACGTATATGCACAGAAAACGAGATATTTACAAAAAACGATTTTTATGACGTTTGACCTTGAATATCTAGCGACGCGGACACGAGATTTTATGAGACTTTTGAGAAAGTCTTTATAACGTCAAAATAAAGGTCTATGAAAAAATGCAGCTTTCTAACTTTCATTCCGAGGTTAAATCTTTATTTGACTGGTGTATATATGAAATTAGTCTACGGGACTAGCATGCTGCTATGCGACCGATGCATCGATAGCGAATTTGTCCGTGTGACGTAGCGTATTTTTACTTATAAACCTTTTATCTTTTGAACGGCTCATCACAGCGATGTGCGGTTTAAAAATTTGTTCTTAGAATCCCTTGTACTACAACTTTAATTTTTGGTTTACACCCCCTTTAAGGAAAATAATCAGGGGGGCTCGAGGTAACCAATGTGACGATTTATGAACCACTAGGGAAGAGGAAGGAAAGATGCAGATGTTACCGAGCTTTAGAGGCAGAATATTGATGATTCAGAACACCTCCACGCCATAGGTAAATCCACATCGTTACAATGTAAACTTACAATAAACGTCCATAGAACCTTCTGTATTTCTCGGGTTGTAGCTTGTATTCTTGTAGAGTAGATACTAATAACGTGATTACTAATAATGAATTAAATAATAATTAAACTCAGTAAATAAGTGGTTTTCATCTTAATTAATACATATTAAGCTGGTCACGTGTTAGAAAACATCCGCGAATTTAACAATAATAGGTGTAAAATTGTTTGTGGTCTATTATAGGGCAATAACAATACCACCTAACACAATATATTGTCGAATATGTAATTTTAGACATTCAAATCGAATTTTGGGGAGCTTTCTCCCTTTGGAGGGGTGGGGACTTTTAGTATGATAGTAAAGACTAATAATTAAGTAGGTTTCAGCTTTAAGTTATTTAATTCCGAGTTCACCATGTAAAAGTTCATACCAGCTGCACTGGACTGCTAGTGAAGGGTTTGTGCTTCAGAAGAGGTTATAACCAACATAAACAAATCGTTACTAAAATCAGCTTTGGTTGTTGGCAATACATGTTGTAGAGTTCACTCAAAAGAAGAACATATACGTTATATGAGTATTAAACTGATTATGAACTATAGCGTGCTTCATTATTAGTTCAGCACGTAATTATTATTAATTATATTTAATAATCTTTCATTGCGTGCCAATTATGTTCTTGTTTTCAATTTTGTTAATTATGTTTTGCTGATTCGATTAAATGATAAACTTCAACGACAAATACTTTTAGGGTAAGGGAACACTATGAATTTTTTGTAGTCCAACAGTTTAGTTGGTCGAGTGAAGTCTATTGCAGCTTATGGTAGTGAGCGCATTTACCGACCAAACAGTTGGCGAAAATACAATAGAAAACTCATCCGACAAAACTGTTGTACGACAAAAAGTTCATAGTGAGCTCCTACACCTATTGCGATTACAATTATTATTTCTACAACTTAGCGTGTATTGTTATAGTGAAATACTCTAGAGCAGTCACTAAAGACATCAAAAATGCATCATATCTGCATTTCGTGCATATTTGGATTTGTATTTCGATTCCTTGCAATAAGTGGATGTACTCTTCTCCATTTAAATTGTTCACACGAAAAATCTCGTAACGAACTTGTAATTACGTATTCAAAAGCATACATTTTGAACGTGATTGTTTTACTCGGAATTATCTTTTACAACTGTTACGATAATTTGAAAAATATTTTCAACGCTGAAGAGTACGAACTTCTGTTGGTATTGATAGCATCATTTTTGAATTACGCGCAATCACTAACTATGGCGTTTTTAACGTTGATTGAAATGAAAAAGACGAAAACTCTAATAGAATTAATGCAAGAAGCTTTAAATTGTTGGTCGAATGATGCTCTATTTGATCGAAAGGGCTTTCATTCGATACGTAACGTAATTTGGGGTATATTTGCAACAATTTGTTCTATTCTTTTCGCGTACGTTATTTTCACGATTAAAGTTGAATATAATTCCGATTGGACTTATTTGGAAAGAATTGCAACATTAGTTGGTTTTACTGTCTTTACATCGGGTTTTTTAATTTACATAGCAGTAATACACGTATCAATATTACTAACCAAAGGCTATCACAAGAAATTGGAGAAAAAATTGGAAATTTTAAAGAACTCTAGAGAAGAAACCTTTTATTTATTTTTAAGAAAGATGGAAAATAATCATTTTAAATTATTTGACCTTACCAAAATTTTTAATCAAATTACGAGTTTGATGGTGGTTGCATACTTTCTTTTTGCTACTATGATACTAATTGCTTGTTGTTCTCTTTCTGTGATATTTATAATCAATGATAGCGCTTCTTTGAGTGACCCAAAATTTATTATATTTGTAGCAGAATTCTATGGAACTTCGGCTATTGTTTTGTACTGCTTGACGTTGGTCAATAAATTGTCCCTTGTGGTGAGTACAGATTTAAAATTAGATAATCTAATCTGCTTATATAAACCATTTACGATATACCAGGGTAAAATTGTTTTTAGATGTTTGGAAATAGCACGTAAAAACATATTTTCCTTAATATCAGCTTTGTTAATCAGACTCACACTCATGATTAACATGCTCTAACCACTCAAATATTTTCCTGAAGACTTTGCCTTTCTAAAGTTAAAAACTTTGTTAATTTCTTTGGAGATTGTAACTCACTATTCTCCAAACCCACAATTGTAGATAGTGACTCGTTCCCAATATAGATTCATAAGCTTTGGCTAACTATAGCGCACCTTCTATTGAGATAGATGCAGAAAACACGTACCGCTTTAATAGCATAATGTAGGGGATAGTGGTGTATAATGATACCTCTAAGAAAGAATGCCTCATAGAGGAACTAAAGTAAGTGTTAAAACAGCGGATCTTTTTATAAAAAAAAGAATATAGTTTACTTAAACTTTTGGCAAGGTCATCTGGGTTAAATGATTAAAGAGCTCTTGTAGCAAAGGATATAATGCACACCCAGAAAAAGGATCATTTTACCCCAAAGGTGAGGGTAAAATGATCCCTTCAATCGTGTAAAACGATCCCACACTGAATGATAGTATCTACCTACCTATTTGTGATTGAGTTTCATAGTGAAACTCGCGAATAACGACGTCGCTTATAACAACAAATCGCATATTGCGACGGGGATTTGAAAGTTTGGTTGGATTTGTATTCAACTCAATGCAAGAAAATTCGGATATAGCGACGGCGGTAAATCGGCTATAGCTACGAAGTCGCTTTTAACGTCCGCAAAAAGCGAAAATTTTTGGTTTGGCAGGTCGGGTATAACGACGTGACGGGGTAATTTTAAGACTAGCACGTGATTTTCGGTCTCACCTGGCGATATTTGCAATCTACGGCTGCAAATAATTTTCTGGAAATCATCCGGCGCGGACGGGAAAAATGAAGTCGAGAAAAAGAAATGTTATTTCTATTTCATGATGCTTTATTAATAAAGAATTTTTGAGAATAATAAAAATGGGTAAATTTTGATATAACGACGTTTTGATTCTCGCGAGAAATCTTGCAACTGAAATTATAGAAACTTCACGCGAGTCTCTAGAAATTGCGAGAATCTCGCATTCTCGCCTTGCAAATATTGTAAGATTACTCACAAGAAATTAGCGTTTCTCGGCTTCTATAGGGCTCCACGCGAGTCTTGCATTCTGGCTTGGCAAATAATTGCGAGATGTGAGGCGAGAAACGCTCATTTCTCGCGAGTAATCTCGCGAGTGAAACTATAGAGACTTCACGAGAGTCTCTCGAAATTGCGAGAATCTAGCTATCTGGCATTGCAAAGATTGTAAGATTTCTCACGAGTAATTAGCGTTTCTCGGCATCTATAGAACTTCACGGGAGTCTCGCATTCTGGCCTTGCTAATAATTGCGAGGTGCGAGGCGAGAAACGCTAATTTCTCGCGGGAAATCTTGCAACTGAAACTATAGAAACTTCACGCGAGTCTCTCGAAATTACGAGAATCTCGCATTCTCTCCTTGCAAATATTGTAAGATTTCTCACGAGAAATTAGAGTTTCTCGGCTTCTATAGGGCTCCACGCGAGTCTTGCATTCTGGCTTGGCAAATAATTGCGAGATGTGAGGCGAGAAACGCTCATTTCTCGCGAGTAATCTCGCGAGTGAAACTATAGAGACTTCACGCGAGTCTCTCGAAATTACGAGAATCTCGCATTTTGACTTTACAAATAATTGCGAAATTTCTCGCGAGAAATGAGCGATTCTCGCAAGTGAAACCCTAGGCTTCTGTAATCACTGTCAAAACCATGATTATCACGATCCAACTACTCAAATGTTTTCCTTTATTCTATTAATATTTTCTATTATTAATTAAATTATACATAATTATTCAACGCCTTCGTATGATTGTATTGTAAAAGATTTGATTAAATGATAGAAGTAAGTCAATATATCCTTCACTTAGTTTTAATTTGATTACTAACTTTTCGGACTGCCTCACGTCTTTTTAATTCAAATATTCCATCAGTGACTCAAAAGACATTACAAAATGGGCACAGCCTGCATTTCGTGTACCCTTGCTCTCGCAGGTAAATATGGTGCAATAAGTGGATGGCTTCCTTTCGATATAAAATGCAATCATACAGAATTTCACAACGAAATTATTATTACCTACTCAAAGATGTATATTTTGAATTCGATTGTTATGGCCGGTATCCTCTTTTACAACTGTTACGCCGTTTTAAATAATATGTTCAACGCTGAATATGAAGCTCTGATTACTTTACTACCGTCCTTTCTCAACTATGTGCAATCTTTGACTTTGCTGATTCTATGTCTACTCCAAATGGGGAACCTTAAAAACTATTGGGAAATTGTTCAAGATATTGTGAATTATTGGTCAAATATAGCAATATTAATGGATACAAATGGTGCTGATTCTATACGTAAACGCATTGCCATTCTTATGGTTATGATTTGTTCGTGCATTTCGGCTTACGTAATTTTCATAATTGAAGTTGATGCTAATTGGAATTGGAATTATTTAGAAAGAATTGCTACATTAATTGGCTTTTGTATTCAAACATCAACTACAGTACTGTTCATAGTAACAATTGACGTGTTAATATTATTATTTGAAGGTTATCTCAAAACATTAGAAGAGAAGCTGATAAACATAAGGGATGCCGAAGAAGATATTTTGTCATTTTTAAACGCCATCAAACAAATTCATTTTAAATTAATCTGTATGGTTAGTTATTATAGTAAAAATGCGGGTTTGCTGTGCGTGATCTTTGTCCTTTATGGTACTATGATACTTATTGCGTGTTGTTTTCTTTCTGGAGTATATACTTTTGCTAACCTTTCCTCGATGAGGGATCCAAAATTCTTCATATTTGTACTAGAATTTTATGCAATATCTGGTAGCCTTTGGTATTGTTTAACTTCGCTTACAAAATTGTTTAATGTGGTAAGTGCAGACATTTTTTTATAATTATTAATTTGCTTGTGTTTGGAAACTTTCTTGTCCAACTAAATTTTTTCAAACGTTTGTGGGCTTATAAAATATTTTCCATTAAGGACTATTATCAATCGGATTTCTACAGTGTAAACCGATCTTACGATCTAGTGCTCATTAAGTCCTCGACTTCACTCGAGTCGAAGACGGGAGAGGTTCGGAGTGATAAACCAGCAACAACAAACATTTTTAACCCAAAAATATAAATATTTAATTTATTAAAAAATAAATATAACAGTTTATATTATTAAATAATACGTATATTAGGTTTATAAACCAAAATAAAAGCTATGTTTATAATACATGTAATAATTTAAAAAAATGTCCTTTTGGATGTCGGTGGTTCTTTGGACACCTCAGTCAGACTGGCGACTAAAAAACTCGTTCTTGGATCGCAAATGGGGACGCGTAGTTAGCCCTAAAGCTTGATCCGCGTTCCTCCAGATCAACAGTCGGCGAAAAGATCAAGACTGTATTCAAGCCCCACACGATCGGTCAAAAAGCCCAAAGATCGTTGAGAAGTTCCACACGGTCGGTCAAAAATGACAAAACACCGTTGAGAAGTGGTTAACTAACAAGCCACCCATCTTATAAATGATCGACAGTCGAACAAAAGATCAAGACTGTAATCGAGTCCTACACGGTCGGCCAAAAAGCCAAAGACCGCGGACAATGACTTCTGGTAATGCTCTGGGGTAGACGCGATCAGCTTAAACCCTACAGCTGCAGCTTGTTGCAGCCGCTGGTGCAGGGACGCCAGACCATCAACTACCTGCAGCACAAGAGGATCTCACTGAAACCTAATAACACACTAAGCACAACGAATGCACACGGACGGTCACGGACTCTCTTCAAATCAATGCACGTCGAATTTTTATTAATTATCCACCACCAAGTTCTTAGCACCAATCAGAACTGAACTTTCAATTTAACTGCGAAGTGGAAACGTATATCTTACTCCGTAAGCGTCGTACTCATATCTTTAAGATTATCACCAATGTACTACATAATAGTAGATTATATACTTAGGTTGAGAAGTTTACTATTATAGCCCTAGCGCAAGTATAGCGCCGAAGGATATACGCGCGAGGGTTATAATAGTAATCTCAACTGTAGTTTATATATTATTTTTTTTACTACTAGCCTAAAATACTATCATTATTGACTCCTTTTTAAACAGAGAAATTAAATTTCTCAACCTAGGTAAATAATAAAATATTATAATAATCAAAACTGTTTTTGAGGTAAATAATAAAATATTATTTACCTAGGTAAAAAATGAAAACTGTTTATAATATAAAATACATAAAATATATCCTTCGGCGCTTTGCGCCTCAGGTTATAATCTTGCGCTAGGGCTATTAATAGTAAACTTCTCAACCTAAGTATATAATCTACTATTTTTTACTACTAGTAATATCAATTTTCATAAAAATATCGTTAAAAAAAATCATAAAAACAGTTTTCATTTTTTACCTAGGTAAATAATATTTTATTATTCACCTCAAAAACAGTTTTGATTATTATAATATTTTATTATTTACCTAGGTTGAGAAATTTAATTTCTCTGTTTAAAAAGGAGTCAGTAATGATAGCATTTTAGGCTAGTAGTAAAAAAATGCTTTTTATGCGATTATGTCGATGGCGATAGATGCGGGTTAGGCATCGAATGGTATAAGTTTCGAGGGAGTATGCAAATTATAAATAATTTTAAAAAATAATTAAAATTTTTAATATTTTAATATTTTAATATTTTAAAATTAGAAAAATGGATGAAAATATTAAAGACGTTAACAAGGAAAATTAAAATTATGAAAAAATATATTTGGAATACCTGAAAGACCAAAAATAAATTAAAATTAAATAAATAATTTTAATTTATCGTCTACAATGAAATTAAGCGGATGACCTCGCGTACATTTTATACTAGTTAAAGTGTAAGTAAACTTCGAATAAAAATTTATACCATGCATCGCAGATGATACAAAAACGGAGAATCTGATAGTTTCTGGTGGATTACGTACAAGCGTTAAAATCGCTGCTTGAATTTCGAGCCTGATGTGCGTTGAATGACTGATAATTATAGAACTCTTCCGATTCAATTGGCTAAATTGATCAAACGATTTATCGGATTAACATCGGTAAAGAACGATGCTGAAGAACTGAAACTCCTTGGAGTTAGGGATTGGAATTCGTAATTATTTTTCATAAATCCAAGTTATACAGAGTGCTAGATACTTTCTAGTGGTTTACCACACTTTAAATTTGCTTTACTGATTATCTTTCATTGCGTGTTGATTATATGAACTGTTTTACTGATTCGATTAATTGATAAACTTCAACGACAAATAATTTTGTAGTGATTACAATTATTATTTATACAACTATCTATGCGTGTATTGTTGTTGTGAAATGGAATTAAACTCAGCAAATAGTTTACTGGGATCATATGGAGTAATTTTGTCCGATGAGGCCAAAGAAATAATCCAAGGAGCCGCTGTCGCTGTACATCTCTTTTTTTTAGAGCCGATGTTGGCTGTATTTTCTTGTGAGAAGTATTGTTATAGGAATTCCCAAATGTAAACGACCTGCACAGAAAGCAAAATTGTGTACTACCTCATAACCAAGGTTACATATACCTACGTCAAAACTATTGTAAAAACATTGTTTGGGTATCTTTTTCTAGAGCTTTCTCATTTGTGTGTGACTATGTCGAATCCATCTGAGCAACTCCGGGAGCTTAAAATCGACATCTTTTACTCTAGTGCTGTAAAAACGCTCTTTTAAAAGTTTTAAAATCGCTCTATTGAAACATTGTTTACCGGTATTTTTTTGGTCTCATCGGACATAATTTCTCTATATGATCCTAGTAAACATATCTAGCGAGATCTATTCTATTAGCCGAAAGTGCAGTATCATTTTACTGGACCTCTTTTAAACCTTGTAAAAGAGCGTTTTTTACAACACCAAGGAGGAAAATAACAGTTTTGCACCTATAGGGATACTCAGACGGATTTAGCGTCACAGATTGATTCAGCACCCTTGCAGTATACGGTAGCGGTGCTTTTCACGAATAAATATAAATAATTTCTTATTTTGAAGAAAACAGCATTTACATGTAGGGGAGAGTTGGACAAAACCGGGTAGTCGGATAAAACCGGGTGCCAGTCATTATATCTTAGAGGGTGCTATTATCTACGAGGTTTCAACGTACCTCATCATCATAGGTAATTGGTGGAAATAAAGGTGGTGCGTATATAATGTTCATTTCGTGTCAGTTTTGCCGCTTTTTTCGAGTATTTGTCATTAGTCATTGACGAATGTTACTATTTAGTGTGACAATTACGTTGCTGAGAGTGCCTTTATTTAGACGGTAATTAGTTTTATCAAAAGTGTAGTATTGTGGCTTTGGTATAATATAAAGTTTTCGTTAATTTTGCATAGTGTATAAATTTTGAGCCATTTTGTTAACTGCAACGCACGGGCGGCTAACACAGGGTACCACGTTAATTGCTGAAATTGAATTGGTAGTTAGGTACCCGACTTTAGACATCTCTTAACTAAATGTTTCTTTCAAATTTCTTGTTCATTATTACTCAGCCGGTGCAAAAACCCATTGGTTCTGTGTCGAACGTGTCGGTGCGGTCCCAAAGTATGTTTTGGCATAAATATATCCACTTTAATTTCATTTTTAAGTAATTTAAATGAGTACCCGGTTTTGCCTACCTAGGTGGTACTTTCCCATTTTAAGAATAAAGGCTGTTCAAATGAAATGAGACTTTACTATAAAAAAATTACTATGAGCAATCAAAACTACTGTAGTCTCTCGCAACTTGTCAAGTAGTCGCGAAAACATTTCCTATCAAAGATATGAGTGTTTTATAATCCATTATGTATTAAGTACCCGGTTTTGTCCAACCTTTCCCTACAGGGCTCCCTCGAATATTTTTAGGGTCTCATTAGACGAGATTGTACTATATGGTTCCAGTAAACTATGTGTGGAATTTCATTCCATTAACCAAAAGTGCAGCGAACGGCTGTTATATGTGCTGTACCCTCCGTACTATTAATCAATTTCATATTTAGAGATTTCTCACCTCCAAAAGAGGGCGTTCCACAGGTTACCTGTTCCACGTGATCGTAATACCCATTCGTCTATAATAAATTACCGAAATGTTAAACGTGTTATTGATTTCATTAAATGATAAACTTGATTAAATGCCAAACAATATCAATTAATTTTATTGCGACTACGACGTAAGTGACTGCGTGACGATTCGTTAGTCTAATATTCTAGTAGTGACCCAAGAGCTGAAAGAATGATTCAAGTCTGTTTACCGTGTGCGTTTGGATTTTCAATTCAATTTGCTTCAATAAGTGGATGGTTTTGTCTCAATTTGAAATGCTCACATGAAAAGTATCGTAACGACGTGGTTATTACGTATTCAAAAGTTTATGTTTTGAACACCATTGTTTTATTTGGAATTCTCATCTACAACTGTTACGATAATTTGAAAAATATTTCCAAAGCTGAAGAATGCGATATTCTGTTGATGCTGATAGCGACATTTATCAATTACGCCCAATTTGTAACTTTCATGATTCTCATGTTAATTAAAATGGAAACGACGAAAAAGTTATTTGAATTAATGCAAGAAGCTTTAGATTGTTGGTCAAATGATGTTTTATTTGATCGGAATGGTTTTCGTTTGATACGTAAACGTAGTTTGTGTTTATTTGTAATAATTTGTTCAATTCTTATCGCTTACGTATTTTTCATGATTAAAGTTGGTTATAATTCGAAATGGGCTTATTTGGAAAGAATTGCGATGTTAATTGGTTTTTGTCTTTTTTCGTCGGGTTTTTTATTATATTTAATAGTTATACAGGTGTTAATATTTTTATTTAAAAGTTATCAACAGAAATTGGAAGAAAATTGTAATAGTTTGAAGAGAAATAGAGGAGAAACTTTTTATTTATTATTGAAATCGATGGAAAGTAACTATTTTAAATTATTTGGCATTTTTAAAACTTTTAATCGAATGACGAGTCAATTGACCGTGGCTTACGTTATTTTTACCATCATGGTACTTGTCGCTTGTTGTTTTCTTTCTGTTATATTTTCCTTTGATAATTCTTCGCTGAGCTTGAAAGAACCAAAATTTATTTTATACATAGCAGAATTTTGTGGAACTTCGGCTATTCTTATGTATTGCATAACATGGATAAATGAACTGATTTATGTGGTAAGTCTATATTTATATAAAATTCTTGTTCTTCCAGGGGTACTTTGAACCTATTAAATTAAAATTATTATAATATTTATCAATACTTATACAGTCCCACCAACTTTATTAGTGGTCTAAGGAGGCGTGGCCAGCGCTGTCTTCAGTCGCTAAATTTGACAATCAACTGTCACTAAAATTTAATATAGGTTAATATTAAGACAGTGAACTTGATAAGTACAATTTACTGTCATTTTGAAAGGTTTTATCATAACCTAAAATATTTGTATGTACACGCGACTTTTAACTATGCCTGTACCACAGTATACTTATTTGCTGAAGCAAAACTTTTTATAAAGAATACCTTTTTGCCTAAAATTAGCTTTTCTAGAAATGTTTTCGAAATTTTCGAACTTGCAAAAATTTAAAGAAAAAAGTTCAATAACTTTTTTATTTGAAAATTTCTTTTTAATATTTTCACATATTTGGGAGTTTAAAGAGAAGCAAAACTTTTTATAAAAATTACTTTTTTTACCTAAATAGAAAAATAAAAAATTTTTTACCTATTGGCAACCCCATCCAGGGACACACTGTATAAGGACGTATTCGCAGTTAAAAAACAATAAAATAACTCAGTTAAATACCCCTCTACGATTTTGAACGGTTTTGAACGAGTGTGAAGCTTTACGATTATTTTCTTATAAGGGGAAACCTGTACAGTCAGCCTCACTATTATTGGCCACCCTGCTATAATTCTAGCACAAATTGTGGATGCAACCTTCATAAAACCTCCTTCCTAAATTGAGGGGTAACTTTATGTTGCCAACAAGTAGTAAATCAACAACCTCCCCTTCTGTCCCTTTGCCGTTGTTGGCTAATAACCACCCTGTCATATAGCCACAGTGGACAATAATTTTGAAGCTGACTGTACCTAATCTTTACCCTTCTCCTATCAATTTTTAAAAGCTTGCATTCTAGGAGAGGGGTAGGGGTTAACTGGTTTAGCGTAGTGTAGAGCGCTGGGCCACTAAACTACTCACTCCCTACCCCTCTCCCAAAAATTTTTAGAAATTGATAGGAGAAGGGTAAAAGGTAGATAGCTTAGCATAGCGTAGAAATACGTTAATAATGACAGTATATCAGCCTTCTGATACCATAAAAAATTTTATTTTTGTTTGTCGTTCATTTTTTTCATGTTATTCATGTTATTTATTGCACTATAATTTTAATTATTGCTAAAAAATTAATTTTGTACACATCCGGTTGATTGACTAAGTTGGTCTTTGCTTTTATTGGTGTATTCTAAAATCTGAAAAAAACAGTTAATTTAATATTTTAATTATTCAAACATAAAAGGCAAATGAGTCATCCTCTTCGTCATTCACACCTGCTCATTGCTAGTATCCAAAATGGAGCCGTGGCAATTCACACTATTCATCCGCCTTTTTCATACTTCGACTGCGAATATTTACTATAATTGTGCTCCATTTTGCCTTCAGAGCCTTCTTCTTAAACAATTTTTCTTGCTTTGGTCTATTTCTCTTTCTCGAGACAGAACTTTCTTTGCATGGTCTTCTTTCTGTTTATCGGTGCTTACTGACCGATTTGGATCATCTTTTTAGCACACGTTTATCAAAAATTGTATCAACCAATGATTGATCGTACTCTGTCTTTTTGAAAACTATTCCCATCATTTAGATTTTTTACATTACATAAGTGAACCTATTTACTCCGTCAGTATGCTCAACTGCTCACCCTGGTGTTTCTTTGTATTCGGTCCTTCCCTACGGATGGAGTTTTAAGGAAATCAAATACTTAAGGATTTCTACGGTCACGACTCCTTAACGTTATGACAAAAACAAAAATTCGTACCAAAAAATTAGCTACCTTAGCAACCTTAGCTACGCCGTCAGTTTTTTCTCTTTCTCGAATCTATCTTACTATACATGGTCTTCTTTCTGTTTAGCGGTGTTTACTGATCGATTTAAATCATCTTTATGGCGCATGTTTATCAGAACTTGTTTCTGTCACCATCCTTGGTCGTACCCTGACTTTTTGAAAACTATTCCCATCATCCAAGAAGTTCACAGTTCACATTATTAATGAAACTTGAACCACAGAGGGCCCCCAAGACCATAAGTGGATTTATGTGCTCAAATGCTTACCCTGGTGGTTCTTTGTACCCGATCCTCCTCTTCGTATGGGGTTTTAAGGAAACCAAATGCTTCAGGATTTTCACTGTCACAACTCATCTTTGAGGTTATGAAAAAAACAAAAATTAGCACCAAAACATTCAACGTTAGCTAAGTCGTCAGTGTTTTTCGTGGAATGTTGTACTTTTATCTTGTATTTTGTCGGATATATCGACGATAAAATTCTCTAAACTGCTAATGTTGAGGATTCTATTAAATGATAAAATTAATTCAATAAACATAACCATCAATTGGCTTTAATGTTTTTTAACCCTCTTTAGTCTTTTTAATTTAATATAATCCATCAGTGACCTAAGACATTAAAAAATGGATAAAGTGTGCATTTCGTGTATAATTGCGTTTCCGATCCAATACTTTTCCTTAAGTGGGTGCTTTTGTTTAGACGTAAAATGCAAACATAAAGAATTTCGTAACGAAATTATTATTATTTATTCAAAATTTTACATTTTAATCACTATTATCTTGCTTGGGATTCTCTTGTACAACTGCTACGACGTTTTAAAAAATATTTTTAGTGCTGAAAAATACGAAGCTCTTATTATGGTTATACCGTCGTTTCTCAACTGCATGCAATCTTTAACTTTAACGAGTCTCCTTTTATTAAGAATGGCAGAAATCAAAAAATATTTTGAAATAATTCAAGAGACTTTGGATTATTGGTCGAATGTTGCATTATTAATTGATCGAAATGATTCTAATTCGCTTCGTAAGCGCACTTTGTGTTTTTTCGTTGTAATGTTTTTTTGCATTTCGACTTACGTAGTTTTCATAATTGAAGTCGATTCAAATCGAAATTGGAATTATTTGGAAAGGATCGCTACGTTAATTGGATTTTGTGTCCAAACATCCAGTTGTACAGTATTTACAGTAGTTGTAAACTTAATGATTTTGTTATTTAAAGGCTGTGAAAAGAAATTGGAAGAAAAATTGAAAAATTTGAAAAACGACAAAGAAAATTTTTTGTTATTTTTTCAGGCTATAAAAAACCTTCATTTTAAATTAGTCTGCATTTTTAAATATTTTAGTCAAATCGCGGGTTTGTTGAGCTTCGTTTACGTCCTTTATGGCACTATGATACTTATTGCGTGTTGTTTTCTTTCCGGAATATTCACTTTTGATAACATTGCTTCGTTGAATGATCCAAAATTCTTTATATTTGTAGCCGAGTTTTATGCGACATCAGCTTGTCTTTTGTATTGTTTAATTATGATGAACAAATTGGTGTACGTGGTAAGTGTATTTATCTTTACAATTACTTCTTGCTGTATTTTAGAGGGCACGTTAAGCCGTCGATCTCTATAGGTTGGATAGATAATTTTATTTTAATTTAGCCTTGTGGGTGATTGGATATTAATTTTTGGTACGACAGGTGTCGATATTTTAATTTCATAAAAGCTTTTACTTTAGGTACAATTAACCCCTATATAATTATCGAGCCTTTTAATATAAGTTCTGTTAAATGCTCTACAGATTTAATTAAATGATATACTTGGGAGCTTACACAAAAAGTTAATTTGATTGTGATTATAACATACAGAATTACGTAAAGATGGTTAATGTAAAATACTCCAGCAGCGACTCGAGACATTCAAAAATGGATCGAGTTTGTTTTTCGTGTGTATTTGGCTTTTCACTGCAATTCAGTATAATAAGTGGATGTTGTTTTCTCAATGTAAAATGTACACATGGAAAATTTCGTAACGAGCTCGTTTTTACGTATTCAAAAGTTTATTTTTTGAACGCCATTGTTATGTTTGGAATTCTCTTCTACAACTGTTACAACAGCCTAAATAATATTTTAAAAACCGAAGAATATGAAACTATATTGATGCTGATAGTATCGCTTATCAATTACACGCAATCTGCAACTTTGATGATTTTAATATTACTTGAAGGGAGATTGATGAAACCATTAATTAAATTAATGCAAGAAGCTGTAGACTGTTGGTCGAATGATGGATTATTTGATCAAAATGACTTTGGTTTGATACGTAAACGTAGTTGGTGTTTTTTTGTATTTATTTGTACTTGTCTTTTCACGTACATCATTTTTATCATTAAAGCTGACTACAATTCCAACTGGACATATTTAGACAGAATTACGACTCTAATTGGTTTTTGTATTTTTACATCGGGTTTTCTACTTTACATAACAGCAATTCAACTGTTCACCTTATTATTCAAAGGTTATCGAATGAAAATGGAAAAGAAATTGAAAACTTTAGACAAAAATAGAGTAGCCTTTCATTTATTTTTAAAATCGATGGAAAATAATTATTTTAAATTATTTGGCATTTTTAAAACTTTTAATCGAAATACGAATTTAATCAGCGTAGCATGGGCTCTTTTCTCTACTGTGGTACTTGTTGCTTGTTGTTTTCTTTCCATAATAATTACATTTGATAATGTTTCTTCGTTGTGCAACCCAAAATTTATTTTATTTGCAGCAGAATTTTCTGCAACTTCGGCTATGGTTCTGTATTCTTTAACTCTGATAAATGATCTTGTCAATGGGGTAAGTGCCGAAGTTGAAAATCGTGACAGGTCTAAAAGTGTTTATTTTCTACTTACCTATATCACAAGCTCAAATGTTTTATTTTCTTTACTAACTATAAAATTCTTGTTTCAGAGTGACGACCTATTATCATTTTTATACAAATATCCTATAAGTAAGCTAACGAGCGCCGAAGCTGATCAAGTTGAAATGCTCATAAAGACCCTCAATCTTCAAAAACCGATCTTAAGAGCGTCCGATATGTTTACAGTTGGTACACGTTTATTGGGTTCTGTAAGTATAAATTTTTTTTTTAACTTGAGGCAGTAAAAAGTATTTTTGCAGATATCTGGGACAGTGGTAACGTACGTTTTGGTTGCCTTGCAGTTTCACGCATCTTGGTCTAAAAAACACCACAGAACTTAATTGATTAAGTGCAATGTTTGTTTGTGTAGAGCTAGTATTTTACAATAATAATTGATTTTTATGCTCATTTTATTGACCTTTTATAATGTAAAAGAGTAAGCTGCTCTTTTTCTAAATTTGTACTCGTACGTTAATAAGGTTCCTTATGAAACTAATATTCTTGCCTATCCAAAAGATAGTTCGGGATGGATTTTTCTAAAAAATATGATGGTTTTCTATCAGATGAAGCGATCAGTAAATTCAGAAACGCAAATTGTTTTTAAAAAAGAATTAAGATTCGTTTTCATTATCACTAGAGGTTACCGTCCTGCGAAAGTGTTACTTGTGGATGAACTCTATCTGTCCAACAGTCAAGTTTATCAAACTTCAATAACGATATAGTCTGTCTTTTGAACAGCATTGCATCCCCAATAATTTTTAATTTTCATGAGAAGGAATTTCGACTAAGAGGCGCTATACAGAATTTCATGATGGTGTTGGACATTATGCGTCTTATTGCTAGATCGAATATCGAATGCACTATGGGAGTATGAAGACATGAAGGAGAGGGTTTAGATATTAACCCAAGTTCCAAACACAAGAACGAAGTCACACAATGTTATTTACGCAGTATAAACACAAACTTCTGTTATCATTTATTTGCTCCAACTTTATTCGTGGTTGAAAATTTTTGGTCTTCAGGCGATTGTGGCTGTTTAAATAAATAAAAAGTTGCAATTTGTTACAGTGTTTTTGTGTACCTATTAGAGTTTTCTATGGTTTCTATTTTTTTCTGCATAAACGAACTATCCGTTTGGGTTCGGACCGGTCTCATTCTCTTCGTAATATTATATACATTATAAATTACCTCTAATATCTAAGATATTGTCAAAATTAGCAGTTTTGCTACAAAGGCAATTTTGACCCTGTGCCTGCACGCCTCTGATCTGGAAAACTCTCTCATATATGGGTCATTCTTTTACAACGCGCACAGATTTCAGAAAAAAAAATTGACTTCTTCAAATGCAATAAAAAAAATTTTTCTGCATCTTTCTTCAAATTTAATTGACCCGTACTTCAGGATTTTGCTGGAAAAAATTTGTTTTCGAAAATATTCACATATGAATTTTCGATAATTTGCTGGATTTTCTCAAATCTTCTCATACTTAAAATTTATTATCTCCAGTTGTACTAATCGGATCAATGTTGTTTTTTTACACTTTATTACAGTAGCTTTCGAAGTGTATTAAAAAAAATTTTTTTATTGTGAACAAATGAAAAATAATAACAATTTAATTGTTTAAATAGTTTTAACATGCTCGCCCCCCAACTTGAATTAATTGGAAAAAATATCATTTTGTTCCTTATTCTCTTATCTTTAAAACTCTTTTTATAAAACAGTGGGGTCTCTATTAGATCGGAAGTTATTAAATATTTTCGAGGGCAAGTAACCCAGGGCGCTCCACATGCGGGAGCGTCAGAGATTTCAGACTCAACAATTGCTCGATTATAAGTTCTTGCGCTATTCAAGTTGGGGGGCGAACATGTTAAAACTATTTAAACAATTAAATTGTTATTATTTTTCACTTGTTCACAATAAAAACAAAATTTTTTAATACACTGAAAGCTAACGTAATAAAGTGTAAATTAGAAAAAAACGAGATAGTTCAATCAGCTTAGTGATTCTCATAGGGGTCAACCTCTAACAAATTAGTAACAGGACGGGACCACTATTAAAAATTTTCATTTGGTGAGTGAAAACAGGGGAAAAAAAGTACCGTTTTTTTTGCATACATACAAAGTTATAGGCCATTGAAGAAAAAGAGGGTGTTCTGGAGTGCTTTTTTGCAAAATACTTGAAAAGGAAGCCAAATATCGATAAAATGTAAAGGACCAGTCTTGTTGAGCATAAAATTACTAACAAAAAATATGTTACATGTTTTGAGTTTTGACAATCGATTAAGGTGGTACGACCGTTTTCTTAAAGTAGTCATTTTTCCAAATTGTTAATTAACAAAATAATGTTTTAACCTATTTGCAACGCAGTTACAATTCTGAAAAAATTCACCTGTTATCTGACATTGTTAGAGAAGATATTCTATGAGTTTCAGATTGTTTTAAGCTCATTTGCCTAAATTATGGTTTTTTATTCATTAAAAAAAGAAATTTTTTTTCCATTTTTATTTTTTGCAGTTTTAACAACTTTAGAGTTGGTAGAGACTAATCAAACTATGTTAATCTTGTTCCTTATGCAATTTCCGACAAAAATTGTCTGCTTTACTTTTTTGTATCGTCATTTGTTTCTTAATTATTCGCATGCAAACTTGAAAATTAGTGTGCACGCGAACACCAACGCTAGATATCTATTAATTGTTAGGCTACTTTTTAATTTTTATTGCCTGTTTCATCATTCCTCGATCTCCATTGCTTCGTCGTTTTCAGAATAGATTAATGGTTTCATCTTGTCAATCGTCTTTTCCAATTTCTTCGTCACTGATACCACTCACTCGGTCACCTTCAATGGCCTGTCGGGTCTGATCCTCGACAACTTCTTGAATAAGATTATAGTCGTCTTCTTTATCTTCGAATTCTATTTCTGAACTTATTCGATTGGTACACAACGTTCCTGTCGTGCTCAACAAGATTGGTACTTTACATTTTATCGATATTTGGCTTCCTTTTCAAGTATTTTGCAAAAAAGCACTGCAGAACACCGTCTTTTTCTTCAATGGCCTATAACTTTGTATGTATACAAAAAAACGGTAGACTTTTTTTCCCCTGTTTTTACTCACCAAATGAAAATTTTTAAAAGTGGTCCCGTCCTGTTACTAATTTGTTAGAGGTCCAATGTCTAATGTGATTGGACTAAGATTGATCCGATCAGTACAACTGAAGACAATAAATTTCAATTATGAGAAGATTGAAGAAAATCCAGCAAATTATCGAAAATTTATTTATGAATATTTTCGAAAACAAATTTATTCAGCAAAATCCTGAAATACGGTAAAAAGTAATTTTATGAATATAGGCTCCCAACAAACAATTTAATAACGGCCCGCTGCTGGCCGAATAACAGGTCTCCGGCACGCGTGTTTCTATGTTGCACCCAGTTTATCCATTCGGAACTGATCGAGGAAACCGTCAAGTTTTGCGGCTGGTAGGGTACAGTTAGCGAGTGAGAGCATTATCGGCTAATATTCAATAAACTTAAAACATATTACATAATCAAAACAATAAAAATAACGTTTTTTTTTGCTTTTTATTGTTACCTCTATTTTAAATTTAATTAAAAGTAGGTTTTTATTTTTTTTTACTTTGATTACCTGCATTTAAATTTTTTTTTAAAGTTTTTAAATTGGCTACAACTCCTCCAAACCTTATTACAAGTAATTAGCCAAGTAATAAGGTAATTAACCAAAAATAAATGAAATTTTAAATTTTAATTTATGTTCATTATGCATTAGGCAGTGAGAGGGAAATGCAATGATCAACTGAACTAAACTTGACAAAAAATTATTTTTGATGGCAATTCCACTTTTGGAACTAAGCTACCTATACTAGCCTTAGCCTATATTCATTCGTTGTAAATCTCAACAATGTCGAATATGGACAAATAGTCAAAAAAAACTCAAAGTATATATTACCTCAACCTCTTTCTGACTTTTTAGCTGCAGGTGGAATACGTTTTCACCCGCTTCTTTGTACTTATAATTTTTGGGTAAATTCATAACTACTCAACAATACATACACTACATGCAACATGAAACCTTTCTTCTTTCAAGACAAAAAACATAATGTACCTAATAATTTATTATAATAGGACTAGGTAGTGGGTATTTATCATTAACAAAATTGCAATCGCAGTGCTATATTATCTGCAAATGTGCAAATGTCGAGGCAAATGTTTATGTTCCACTTCCATACCAATCAGCCAACGGACCGACATTCTCCTGTCTTGCGTAACTTAAAGCTATTGATGAAAATGAGAAAAAATATTAAATAAGACGGTGTAACAGATATGTGACGATAAATTTTAAGAGGTGATTCCTCTCGCCAAAATAAGCCGAAAAACAAAATAACATTTTTATTAATTGCTTCCTACGGGTCTTCAAAACTTTTGGGGGCTTTAAATAAATTTAAAAAATAGATTTTATAAAAATTAAAAAGCTGCTATTATCTAAAAACTAAAACTGAAATCTATCTGAATATGATATTCCCATTGTTTTCTCACTTTTAATATTTGTCTGTACCCTCTGTATTTAAACAGAGTAAAGAGTACCTATATATTTTGACAAATTACGATAAGCTTTATTTCAAATTTTTGTGTAACATTTGAAGGTCTTCAAATGTGATTCTACTTTCCACACATCGAACTACGTGCTATAGACTGGCTAAGGTCTAAGGCTATACAGTTTGTTATATTAATGCATCTCTACTTTTTTGTTTTTAATTTTTAGTAAGCATTTAATAAATATAAACATTTATAAAAAAAACATTGCGATCGTAGAGCCATCAGAAGTCCGCTATTGTGTGCATTGTGCTTGTGCAACTTACAAACGACAACTTTGCGCTGGCGCTGCTCGATTATTTCCGAATGGATAAACTGGGTGCAACATAGAAACACGCCTCCGGCACACTAGTGATGGGCCAGCACCCACTAAAAGATACGTTGCCTTTAACAATAGGTCACTCCGGCCACGAGTCGGCCGACTGCTGTCTTGCCAGCACATTTTATTGCTGGGCCGATATCTATCCGTCATTCGCCCATAACTTTACTATGCATCGAAATGGTACTGGTGGAATGCATCGGTGATGTTTCCCACCAAATTAATGCCGGCAATAAAACAGTGCTGTTTCTTGTTTAGAAAACGCAGAAAAATTGATAGGCGGGAAATTTAAATAACAAATTATTACTTCTTTTATATTTATTATGAAAAATTATAACATTCAAAATATAATACAAAACAAACTAAAATATTAACACATTGTAAAAAAATTAAAGAAATTCAAAAGGTATTTATAATCAAATTCAACATAAACTTTTATTTTGATTCGTAGAAAAAAACGAGGCCGTAAGTTTTCTCGTGAACGATGCCCTTGAAAAAAGCTACGCGAAGACGCCGCTATTAATAATTGTAGTGAAATTTCAAAAGATAACAATATTGAATAATTTATATAAATGAAGGGAGATTTAAAAAATTTTTAGATTTGTTAGTAACAAGCAAGTTATTCAGATTTTCGACTACTGTGATTGTGTGACTCATCGTTCACGAGAAAACGTACCTACGGCCTTTACAGTCGTATCACAAAAGGAAGCATTATTAATTGAGATTGCACTAGCTAGCTATTGCCGTTGGCCCCTTGAACTAACAATCCTGCATTTTACCAGTCTTGCATAATTCTAAAATAACAAATTCATTTAGTATTTTTTTGTGTCGCGTTGAAGATGAATGTTTTTCGTTTAAAGTTTAAAAATGAGTTCAAAACGTGCATCTGGTGTTATTACACCTTATTTACCAAAAACACGCGCTAAGAGTCGAACATAAAAATTGTGAGGTACAATGAATCAATTACATAAAGTGCAAAGAAGCTGATAATACTTCAGTTTCAATGCAAGTGAGCCTAGAAATTTAGTGCAAGAAAATAGAATAAACATAATATTAGCATTCGGATATCTTCTTGTTCAGTGTACACTTGTACAGGGTGGTTCAAATTGCTTCTCAGTACAGGGTATCTCCGTTAATATAAGAGAAAGGAGAAAACTAAAAACACGTCCTCGATCTACTTTTTTGAGACAAACTCAATGGTGAAATCAAAAATTTGATACCTTCTTTTGTTTTCGAATTATAGCCTATAATTCATATTTCCGTCATTTTAATTTTTATCAATATTTGCCTTATTTTTCAAGATTTTTTAAAACTGTTAAAACTTTCTTAAGACACTTTTACGTAAATTCCAGTACCGTAGTCAAAAAAATTTAATCATAGACGGCTTTGACTTCATTAAATAGAAGATTTTTCATTCTTTTAAAAAATGTGATATTTTTTATTGAAATTATTTTTAATAATAAAAACACAACGGCAGTTTATGAATCGGCAGAAATTATGAAGTTACATTGGAAAGAAAAGACAATATAGTTTTGACATGAAAAACAAGTGTTGTTAACACGTGTTTATGTCGTATAATTATTAGTAAAATACCTTTTTTTTATCTAAAATGGAATTTGAAAATTTTCAAACGTCAACAAATATCACATTTTTGAAAAGAGCAAAAAATTTTAATGAAGTCTAATAATTTAATAGCCGTCTAGGATTCGTATTTAAAAAACATGAAGTTTGTGTAAAGACTCGAAAATGAGTAACTGAAAAAAAAATTTGATTACGCCACTGGAATATGTCCTAAGAATGTCTTAAAAGTTTTAAAAAATCTTGAGAAACAAGGATGATAAATATCAAAATAAAAATAAATAATTAAAATAACCGACTTACCCTACACTGACAAACAATTTGAACCACCCTGTATATCTGTACACTGCAACTGCAACTCAAAATACTTAAAATTTTACAATTGGGTGAGAAGTATTTCCATAATAATATTTAATATTTATTTATTTTTGACTGTGAAAAGAGGTTTGTGATCGTTTATCTTTTTAGTTAGCGAAAAAGTTTCGTTGTGCATAGATTTTGTTATTAAGTACCTGATATTTTTTTACTTTTTTTGGCTATTCACCCTTCCACCATCGCAATCAGGTGTATTCCGCAACCACGTTTTTTTTCAACTCCTTCCATTTCTTTTTGTGTGGCGCTTTTACACAGAGGGTTTCGTCTAACTGCAACTAAAAATTAACATTACTAAAATATTGTGATTTTATTGGAATGTGCTCTTACTTCTAATCAGTTTAATGATGTTTGTTAATTATTCTCCAAAATTATTTTTCTCATTTCTACCACACCAATTGTACTGCAATGCTAAACTATTCATTAAAAGTCTCCATAAAATGCGCCTTATCGTGTCAAAAACGTCTTTACCACCTACAACTTGCAACGATGCACTCTAAAAATAAAATAGACATACAAGTACTACTTACTTATTTTTTTAAATATAAAATAAATTATGTACCTTAATTCTGCCATAACTAGATCACATAAATCACATTAAGCATCACGCCACGTGCGAACGATAAAACCAAACATTTGAATTTTGCAACCTTCAACCTGTAAGCAGGTGTAGATCGACGCCGGCGTGTTAATCCGAATTGAGAATGACAATTTTGTATTATCAGGCCAGCAAAGTTTCAACATAATGCCGGCATACTTCCAGCACACTGCCGGCATACTTCCAGCATACTGCCGGTATAATTCCAGCACAGTGCCAGTATAGTGCCAGCAAATTATATGTGAATGTTGAATGTTTACCTTACTCATAAAAAAATAAGAAATCATTGTAATAAATTTAATAACATATACAACTTAAAACATATATATCTCAAATTTAGTTTGCATGGGCTTTAGTCCACTTTTACTCTGAAGTCCTCAAATAGCAACGAAATTAAAGAACGTTGGGCCATTACTGGGCGAATACCCAGAATACTTCATTTATATTTGTCACGGCATCCTATATCTTTATTATACTGGCATTGTAGCTGCTTCCCACTGCCAGCACTTTGCCAACAGTGCCAGAACTTACCCGGCAGTCGGCCGTTAGTTTATGGTTTGTTGGGCTGTAAAAATTTTTTTGGAAGATTCTAAAATGTCAAGTTTAAATTGGTGTGCTGTTTGTAAAATAATGACCTATAGGGTCTCAAAATAAAGCTATTCGTGGAAACAAATGCCTTTCCTATACTTTTTCTAAAAACGCCTTTTTTCCGGTAATTCGACACTACTAAAAACATTCATTTTAAATTAATAATTGGCGTTTTTAAATATTTAAGGCCCGTTTGCACCGGTTCCCCTTAACTACTAACTACAACATAAATTTATTCTCCAGTAGACTTGTTAATGGGCGTATCCTAAGCAATGACTAGTTTAACTACAACTTAAATTTAACTGGAACTGGTGCAAATGGCCCTTAATCACATAGCGGGTTTCTTGAGCTTTGTTTACACCATTTATGGCACTATGATACTTATTGCGTGTTGTTTTCTTTCCGGAATAGTAATTTTTGATAACATCATACGTTGACTGATCCAAAATTCTTTATATTTGTAGCCGAGTATTATGCGACATCAGCTTGTCTTTTGTATTGTTTAATTCTAATGAACAAATTGGTGTACGTGGTAAATGTATTTTTCTTTACAATTATTGCTTACTATATTTTAGAGGGCACGTTAAGCCGTCGATCTAGGTTGGATAATTAATTTTATGTTAATTTTGCCTTGTGGGCGATTGGATATTAATTTTTGGGGGCCGTACGACAGGTATCGATATTTTAATTTCATAAAAGCTTTTACTTTAGGTACAACTGACCCCAATATAATTATTTAAAGTTCTGTTAATTAATATTGATTTCATTTCATGATAAACTTGGGAACCTCGATAAAAAATTAATTTGATTGTGATTACAACTTACACAGTTGCGTCAAGATCGTTAATGTAAAATACTCGTGCAGCAATTCAAGACATTCAAAAATGAATCGAGTTTGTATTCCGTGTGTATTGGGCTTTTCACTGCAATTCCTTAAGATAAGTGGATGCTCTTTTCTCAATATAAAATGCTCACATGGAAAATTTCGTAACAAGCTAGTTATTACGTATTCAAAAGTTTATGTTTTGAACGCCGTTGTTATATTTGGATTTCTCTTCTACAACTGTTACAACAGCTTAAATAATATTTTAAAAACTGAAGAATATGAAACTATATTGATGCTGATAGTATCATTGATCAATTACACGCAATCTGCAACTTTGATGACTTTAATATTAATTGAAATGCCAGCGAAGAATACATTTTTTGAATTAATGCAAGAAGCTGTAGACTGTTGGTCGAATGATGCATTATTTGATCGAAATGATTTTGATTTGATACGTAAACGTAGTTGGTCTGCATTTGTATTAATTGGTACTAGTCTTTTCGCGTATGTCATTTTCATAATTAAAGTTGACTACAATTCCAACTGGACATATTTAGACAGAATTACGACTCTAATTGGTTTTTGTATTTTTACATCGGGTTTTCTACTTTACATAATAACAATTCAATTGTTAATTTTGTTATTCAAAGGATATCGAAAAAAAATGGAGAAGAAATTGAAAACTTTAGACAAAAATAGAGTGACCTTTTATCTATTTTTAAAATCGATGGAAAATAATTATTTTAAATTATTTGGCATTTTTAAAACTTTTAATCGAATTACGAATTTACTGAGCATCGCATGGGCTCTGTTCTCTACTGTGGTACTTGTTGCTTGTTGTTTTCTTTCGATAATAATTACATTTGATAATGTTTCTTCGTTGTGCAACCCAAAATTTATTATATTTGCAGCAGAATTTTCTGCAACTTCGGCTATGGTTCTGTATTCTTTAGCTCTGATAAATGATCTGGTCAATGGGGTAAGTGCAGAAGTAGAAAATCGAGTAATGTCTAATAGTGTTTATTTTCTACTTACCCATATCACAAGCTCAAATGTTTTATTTTCTTTACTAACTATAAAATTATTGTTTTAGAATGATGACCTATTATCATTTTTATACAAATATCCTATAAGTAAGCTAACGAGCGCCGAAGCTGATCAAGTTGAAATGCTCATAAAGACCCTCAATCTTCAAAAACCGATCTTAAGAGCGTCCGATATGTTTACAGTAGGCACACGTTTGTTGGGTTCTGTAAGTATAAATTCTTTTTTGAACTTGAGGCAGTAATAAAAAAAATTTGCAGATATCAGGGACAGTGGTTACGTACGTTTTGGTTGCCTTGCAATTTCACGCATCTTGGTCTAAAAAACATCACATAACTTAATTGATTAAGTGCAAAATTAGTTTGTATTTTACTATAATAAATAGATTTTAATGCTCCTTTTATTGACTTTTAGGAGTATATTTTAAAATATAAGGTGCCTTAAAAAACTACTTCTTTATTACCTGTACTATTACTTTATGTGCCCTACTCTCTGCTATAAATAATTATCGAACTTTTTCAGGTGCTTGAAGTTAGTACGGCGATTTTAAGCACAAAAATTGAAGTGGACTCATATTTTTGTGCTATTTTTGTGTTCTCAATTATTTCATAATCCTTAATTGTAGGTTTAAAAGAGAAACTCAAAAATTAAAAATAGGTAGAATCAAGAGCACAAATATAACACCACTTTCGATTTTTGTGCTCAAAACGGCTGTACTAACTTCACGCACCTAACGTTTTCATATATACCAGGGTGTATTGATATCTAGTTAGCCTAAAGCAAATCTCGTTACTATAAGAATAAACAGCAACTTATTAGGAGTGTTACCCATCATATAGTTCACATCGACTTGGACATAAAAAAACTTGCAGCAAAATGAATCTCCGAAAGCGCGAATGTGGACCAAAGGCGCGAGCAAGGATGGAATCCTCGAGCTCAATCTGTGCTCGTTTTGAAGAAAACACTGATTTCTTAAGTAGGATTATAACATGGATAAAACATGGGCACATTTCTACAATCCAGAAACAAAGCAGAAATCTATGGAGTGTTAGAATTCTGGTTCTCCAAGGCCGAAGAAGTTTTACGTTTAAAAATGTGCTGGAAAAGTTCTTGCCTCAGTTTTTTGAGATTTTCATGGAGTAATCATAATCGATTAAATTGATAAGGGATGAATTACAACTGCGCAATATTATTCGGCATTATAAAAACGCGGAATGTTGGCTAAAGGTGTCTTCTTTTGCAATACAATGCGCCAGCACACAAATCGTGCATTCCAATGGAAACAGTTCCTGATTTGGAGTTTAAATTGCTTAAACCTTCCCGTCCTTCGCTAGATCTGGCTCCCTCAGGCTACTATCTTTTTCTCAAATGAAAAGGAGTCTGAAACATCATCAATTTTCTTCGAACGAGGGTGTAACAGACGCCATGGAGAGCTGATTTGTAGAGCTGGATAAAAATTTAATTTTGAAAGGTGTAACGACCCAGGTATTTTCATGGATTTATTTTTTCAAATTATTAAAATAGAATTTAAACTGAAGCGTATAATAACATTCTTCAAGTTGCCAGAGTGTCGCGAACTTGAGATTAAAAAATTAATAACATCCGGAGTTGAAATAAATTAAACAAGGGTTATTTGTAAGAATCACCTTTAACCAATGTGATTCTTAGAAATTATAAGTTGGCACAAAATATTAAAAGCAATATGAATGAACTGCAAATTTAGCAGAAGATAAGGAATTCAACGAACTATAAAACTCGAGGCCAGAGTATGTTGTCAAGTTGGGACAATAAGGTATTAATAGAGGAAAGAAAGCCAATGAGAAACAGGAATATAAAAATGTACCAATTAGGAAAATGATTTAAAATAAGGAAGGGGGATAGTTTGTTCAGGAACGAACTTTTTAACATAAAATTATTTAGTCTTCTCATAGCGGTCAAGCGGATGAATTTCCCGCTTGAGTCAAGAAGGTCTCAATTCCGATTAGTGTGCGTTTGTCTCGAGGGACATAGTTTTTAAAAAAAAGTTATAAAGTCTTCTTAAGTTATCATACAGGACGTATTTCCCTGTATGAGTTAGAAGTACTCATCAGCGAGTATTTAGTTTGCGTTTTGTTCCAAAGGAACATATTAATTAATAATTTTTAAAATTTTTTTTGACTTTAGTTTTAATTATTTTTTTTTCTTGGAGTATTAATAGTCAATATTTATTTAAGTATATATTTTTAACGTTTCACTTTCATTAAAAGCTTCATCAGAAATTAAAATAAGTATTTAAAATTATAAAATTATTTTAGTAAAAAATTCTGAAATAAAATAGTTTTAATTTAAAATAGGAAAAATGAACGTAATTATTAACTTACATTTATTAAATTTAAATGCTTTTATTATAAAATTTGTAATTAAAATTACAAATTAAAATTTTTATTTAAAATCTTATAAATGTCATTTTTATTTTGATTTAAAAAAAAAAAAAATTTATTTGTCAAAATGAAATTTAAACAAAATTTAAAACATCAAAATTTTCTCTTTTTTTTTCTCCCTTCCCTAACACTTCAAATCTAATATATCAAAATGTTTTTGTAACAGAGCCATCTTACTTTCAAATAAAGAACCTCAATCAATGTATTAAATTAAAATAAATAGAATTCAAATTTTCAATGTCGGATCTGTAATTTATTGCATTATTATTTTTTTTTAATTTCTATCATTTCTAAATAAAGTCTTTTTTTTAAATCTGTTTCTTTTTTTAAAATTTTTGGATTCGAAAAGTTAAAAGAATGCATAAAATTTACAGCATGGTCGCTTAAAGCAGTATTAGGTTTATTTGGATTTTGAATTTTTGTTTTTATTGAAAATTTATGTTGATAAATGCGATTTTTTAAGGTTTGTTTTGTTTGTCCAATATAAGAAGCACTGCAATTTAGACAAGGAATTTCGTATATTAGTTCTGAATCATTCAAAATAGGATTTTTATCTTTTAAATTATTAAAAAAATTTTTACTTAAAGTGTTAAAATTTTTGTATGCTACTAATATGTCAAAATGTGATAATTCTTTTTCAATTTTGTTGGATATATGTATATGGGATGTAAGGTAATGTAATAATTTTTTGTTTTGTTTGTGAAAAGTTAAATTCTTTTCCTAAACAGTTTGGTTGTAAATCTATTGTTTGGTTTTTGTTTCTGTTTTCTAAAATTTTTATTCTTTTTTTGATTTGTTTGTTTATATATGATTTAGGATAATTATTTTTTAAAAGTATTTTACGAATGTAATTTAGATTATCATTATGAAATTCTTCATTTGAAAGTAAAATAGCTCTGTCAATAAGGCTATTGATTACACTGCGTTTGTATTTAGTCGTTGTTTGTGAGTCGAAATTAAGGTATCTGTCAGTTTTAATGTGTTTACGGTACCAGTTTGTTTTTATTTTGTCATTATATCGTATTAAAGTTAAGTCAAGAAAATTTATAGTATTGTTAATTTCACGTTCTATTGTAAATTTTAGTCGGGGATGATAATTGTTGAAAGTATTAAGTAGTATGTCAATGTCAGATTCATTTGTTGCTAGTAATATGTCGTCTACGTATCGTTTGTAAAAAGAAATGTTTGTATTATTATTAACTAAATTTTCTTCGAGGTCATTTAATACTAGTTCATATTATATTTAGATAACATCAAAATTCCAATTAATCATATAATTGTTTCTTTTGATATAGTTTCTTTATATACAAACATACCTATTAATTTAGCTATTGAATCAATAGAAAAAAATTGGTCTAAAATAGAAAAACATACAAAAATTCAAAAAAATGATTTTTTAAAATTAACAAATTTCGTTCTAAATTCTACGTATTTTATTTTTGATAATACAATATATACTCAATTATTTGGAGTTCCTATGGGTTCTCCAATATCATCTACAATTGCCGAACTAGTATTAAATGACCTCGAAGAAAATTTAGTTAATAATAATACAAACATTTCTTTTTACAAACGATACGTAGACGACATATTACTAGCAACAAATGAATCTGACATTGACATACTACTTAATACTTTCAACAATTATCATCCCCGACTAAAATTTACAATAGAACGTGAAATTAACAATACTATAAATTTTCTTGACTTAACTTTAATACGATATAATGACAAAATAAAAACAAACTGGTACCGTAAACACATTAAAACTGACAGATACCTTAATTTCGACTCACAAACAACGACTAAATACAAACGCAGTGTAATCAATAGCCTTATTGACAGAGCTATTTTACTTTCTTTCATAATAATAATCTAAATTACATTCGTAAAATACTTTTAAAAAATAATTATCCTAAATCATATATAAACAAACAAATCAAAAAAAGAATAAAAATTTTAGAAAACAGAAACAAAAACCAAACAATAGATTTACAACCAAACTGTTTAGGAAAAGAATTTAACTTTTCACAAACAAAACAAAAAATTATTACATTACCTTACATCCCATATACATATATCCAACAAAATTGAAAAAGAATTATCACATTTTGACATATTAGTAGCATACAAAAATTTTAACACTTTAAGTAAAAATTTTTTTAATAATTTAAAAGATAAAAATCCTATTTTGAATGATTCAGAACTAATATACGAAATTCCTTGTCTAAATTGCAGTGCTTCTTATATTGGACAAACAAAACAAACCTTAAAAAATCGCATTTATCAACATAAATTTTCAATAAAAACAAAAATTCAAAATCCAAATAAACCTAATACTGCTTTAAGCGACCATGCTGTAAATTTTATGCATTCTTTTAACTTTTCGAATCCAAAAATTTTAAAAAAAGAAACAGATTTAAAAAAAAGACTTTATTTAGAAATGATAGAAATTAAAAAAAATAATAATGCAATAAATTACAGATCCGACATTGAAAATTTGAATTCTATTTATTTTAATTTAATACATTGATTGAGGTTCTTTATTTGAAAGTAAGATGGCTCTGTTACAAAAACATTTTGATATATTAGATTTGAAGTGTTAGGGAAGGGAGAAAAAAAAAGAGAAAATTTTGATGTTTTAAATTTTGTTTAAATTTCATTTTGACAAATAAATTTTTTTTTAAATCAAAATAAAAATGACATTTATAAGATTTTAAATAAAAATTTTAATTTGTAATTTTAATTACAAATTTTATAATAAAAGCATTTAAATTTAATAAATGTAAGTTAATAATTACGTTCATTTTTCCTATTTTAAATTAAAACTATTTTATTTCAGAATTTTTTACTAAAATAATTTTATAATTTTAAATACTTATTTTAATTTCTGATGAAGCTTTTAATGAAAGTGAAACGTTAAAAATATATACTTAAATAAATATTGACTATTAATACTCCAAGAAAAAAAAATATTAATTAATAGTGAAATTTCCTATTAAAGGGGAGATAAATAATATTTAAATTCGACGAGTTTGTTAGTGAGCAACTAGCCAATAACATTAAATAAATAAATAATCCAGTTGTTAAGGTGTAGCAAAAGCACACCATAAATTAAGTTTCCTACCAAAGGTGGAAACCATTCGAGTTAAACTACCAAATTTGGGTAGTCCAGTGTGTGATAGTTTTGTGAGTTCTTTGATCGTAGAAATCAAATTTGTTAATTGCATAACACAGCTTACAGTCTGTGGGATTAAACAACATTGAAGGATCCTAGAAAGGAGCAGCGACGGCAGATCGTCAACTAAATTTTGAGAATTGAAATTAAGCGTTCGACGTGCTTAATAAAGGTTAGAATTTTGTGTGAAATGTGTATTGTAGATTTTCTACGTATAAATGTATTTGTGAAGTAATCTGTATAATTAATTCCATTTAATTAATTGTTAAAAATGTTCGAATGAACGCATTTGTTGCAAGTGGATTGCAAGTCAACTTGTATTTTGATTTTGATAAAATCTTTTATTGGTTAAACACCTCGAACGCACTAACGTTTGTTTCAGATTGGGATTGGCCAGAGCTGATCTTTCCTGGAAACTTTAGTGTTGTTGTAAGTTAAAAGTAAATCGACCTAAAGTGAACCCCTCAAACCTATAAAATTGTCGCACCTGGGGATAAAGTCTCAAAGAAGCTCCACCAACGAGTTTAGCTGGAGCAAGTATTTAAATAAGTTGGTTAGATATGAACCGGAAAATATCTTGGCGCCCACATTAAAATTATAAAACTAAATTTAAAGTTCAAAAAGAAGTAAAAGTAAATAAGTAAAAGTTCCAAATAGGTGAGTTTAGGTTTTAAGTTTGTTTTGGACCGAATCTTAAGGTCGAAGATCCGGGTCAACACAAAGGTTTGTTCAGGGATGTTGGAGTTTTATTATTTCGAATTAAAAATTTTTGTTGCTTCTATAGTAGGCTAAATACATATCACGACCCTCTCGTAGGTATAGAAATTGCCAAATGTAAGCGACCTTATATATGCATAAGAGCAAGTGAGAAAGCTATAGAAAAAGATGCCCAAACATTGTTTTCACAATAGTTTTGACGTATATGTAAACTTGGTTATGAGGTAGTACACAATTTTGCTTTCTGCGCAGGTTGCTTACATTTGGCAATCTCTATACTGTCTCTATACAGCGCTAGAAAACTGTTAAGTGGGGTTTGTCACACCCCACGTGTCGGAACTCGTGAGTTTTTTTTTTCTATATGTTTTTGATGAAAATCCCAAACCATTCCCAAAAAAAGAGAAGATCTAATCAACGCGGGAGGTGTTCACAAAGTCTTTGAAGTCAAAATGGAAAAATTAAGTACGTGTGTGAAGTTTTTAACGCATTTTTATATATCTGTCTCTCCCTCACACACATGACAAAATTGTACTAACTTTAACAACTAATAACTTTTTTGCTATCCCATTACATAGCATGCGTTTTTTTTATTTTTGATGTTTTTTAAATTATTTGTATGTTTCAAACATATTATATAAAATAAATAGTTAACTGCTTTGTTTCTTAGCGAAAAAAATACATTATAATTTGCAATTTGTGTTATAAAGCCAAGTAGAGCCTTTTTGGGAAAAATTTTGTTATACTGATTAATATAGGTAATAAATGTACCTGGCGATATACTGGCGATGGGTTTGTCACACCTCACGTGTCGAAACATCGAAACTCGTAAGAAATATTGACCTATGGGATGCCGGGTTAAACGCTTACTGATGTAATTAAAAGATAAACCTGATAACCGCAATAAAAAATTCATTGAATTGTGATTACAAACTACACAAATACGTCAAGATCATTAATGTAAAAAACTCGGGCAGTGACTCAAGACGTCTAAAAATGGAACGCGTTTGTATCTTGTGTGCATTTGGTGTTTCACTGCAATTCCTTTCAATAAGTGGATGCTCTTTTCTCAATTTAAAATGCTCACATGGAAAATTTCGTAACGAGCTCGTTATTACATACTCGAAATATTATTTTTTGAACGCAATTGTTTTATTTGGAATTATCATCTACAACTGTTACAACAGCTTAAATAACATTTTCAAAACTGAAGAATATGAAACTCTGTTGATGCTGATAACATCACTTATCAATTACACGCAATCTGCAACTTTGATGACTTTATTATTAATGGAAATGCGAACGTTGAAACGACTTTTTGAATTAATGCAAGAAGCTTTAGACTGTTGGTCGAATGATGCATTATTTGATCGAAATGATTTTGATTTGATACGTAAACGTAGTTGGGGCTTATTTTTATTAATTTGTACTAGTCTTTTAGCGTTCGTCATTTTCATGATTAAAGTAAACAATTCCAACTGGACATATTTGGAACGAATTACGACTCTAATTGGTTTTTGTATTTTTACATCGGGTTTTCTAATTTTCATAGTAATAATTCAAGTGTTAATTTTATTATTCAAAGGTTATCGAAAGAAATTGGAAAAGAAATTGAAAACTTTAGACAAAAATAGAGTTGCCTTTTATTTATTTTTAAAATCGATGGATAATCATTTTTTTAAATTATTTGGCATTTTTAAGACTTTTAATCGGATTACGAGTTTAATGAGCATAGCGTGGATTCTTTTCTCTACTGTGGTACTTGTTGCTTGTTGTTTTCTTTCGATAATATTTACATTTGATAATTTTTCTTCGTTGAGCGACCCAAAATTTATTATATTTGCAACACAATTTTATGGAACTTCGGCTATTGTTATGTATTCTTTAACTTTGATAAATGAATTGGTCAATTGGGTAAGTGCAGAATTAGAAAATCGTCACAGGTCTGAAAGTGTTTATTTTCTATTTATCTACATCACAAACTCAACTGTTCTATTTTCGTTACCAAATATAAAATTCTTGTTTTAGAGTGACGACCTGTTATCATTTTTATACAAATATCCTATAAGTAAGCTATCGAGCGCTGAAGCCGATCAAGTTGAAATACTCATAAAGACTCTCAAACTTCAAAAACTAACCTTGGGGGCGTGTGATATGTTTACACTTGGTGCACGTTTGTTGGGTTCTGTAAGTATAAACTTTTATTTTTTTTAATTTGAGGCATTAAAAAATATTTTTGCAGATATCAGGGACAGTGGTTACGTACGTTTTGGTTGCCTTGCAGTTTCACGCATCTTGGTCTAAAAAACATCACAGAACTTAATTGATTAATTTGTGTAGAGCTAGTATTTTATAATAATAAACTGATTGTTTCTGCAACCGTATTAAAGGTAGTCACTTTTAATACCAAAAACTGCAATTGAAGTTGACGATTTTGTCACTAATAAAAAAAGTGTTGATTGTAACGAATCGGATTTCTTATCAGTTCAGAGTAGTTATGAATCATCAAGATTCTTGTTCTGATCTGTGAAATGCAGCATCGTTCTTCCCTGTGTCAGAAATAGTCACAACGATTTAGCTTTGGTCCCTTAATTATTGTCCTTTAATTTATATTTTAATTAATTCCCCTACATCTGTGTGCACGCCGTACGAATTTTTATCCGAGGCCGGTCGCTTCGTACTATGTAAATGAAACAAGGTCAGACGTATAAAATACGAGCGTTCCCGATAAATAAAATATTTAATTTCTTAACATGTTTTTTACTTTTTTTCAGCCCTTCTGGCATCCAAAATTAAGTTTAGTATCTCTTTGAAATTGTGTAGGTCCTTCAGACGCATTTAAAAATTATATTGGAAATTGTTAGATTATTTATTCAGTAGCTAAATCCTCATGTTAATTTTTTTTCTAATCTTAATTAACTACACCTTTTGAGTCTGTGCTTATCACGGATATCACCCTCCCTGATCTCACCCAGTAGTTTCCTGTTCACAAAATTCTTTTAATGCAGTTTAAACGATAGTTTAAATAGCATGGTTATTAATAATAACCATGCTAAAAAATATGAGACAAACTTTAGACGGAAGCTATTGTTAGCGCGTACCCAGTTCTTATCAAATATTGTTAAAATTTACATTAATTAAAATAATATTAATTAACCGCGAAGTTGATAAGTCTTTCGTTAGCAAGCGCGATGCCGACTTTTCCCACTCTCATCCCACTCAACAAAGCACTCTCATTGGTTCCCCGCTTTGAGTGGTGTTGAAGCTATAAGTAGAAGTGTCGTGCAAAAAATAAGGGAGTCATATGTGGACATCGAGTCTGGTGTAATCATCGAGTGCAGTGTCAACCTCGCGTCCTGGTGATCGCTAAAGCGTCTTGTCTGATCTTCGTGTGGTCCGCGTGCTAAACGCTCTTCAAGCAAACTTTGTCCCTAGTGTTATCATTGCGACCTTCTTAACTGAGTGTACCCGTTCCTCTCGACGTAGTGGTAGCTGCTTCGCAGTGGTTTCTACAGCCGTTGTGGGGTTAACCCATCCGCTTGTCGTCCTGTTAAATCTCTCCCTAGTGGTAGATAGATTCGCAGTGGTTCGTAGGAATCGCTGTGAGGTCCCAGCCACCACTTGACACCCTTGTAGCCCCGACTGCGTGGAGTCTAGGCCTCCGCTGGTCATCGTAAGCCCCCATTAATTTTATTTTTATTACAGTCGAAGGGAAACTGTTCTTTTATTTATTTAAATCATACTAATTTTATTTATATTATTAATTATACCTAGTGTTTTATTTTATTATTAAATATATTTGTTTATTTTAGTGTGTGTCTTTTAATAATTGATCTCGAATCTACCCCTAACTCCCGACTGAGCAAACCTGAAGGGAACTTTTACAAAGACCGAAATTCGGGTCTTACAATGGCACCCGCGAGGAGGGACTTTAAGAGTATAAAATGGTTATTAAACGGATTGAAAAAACTGAAAACTCATATTATGAAATTTTTTCTTAAAATTCATCCTAAATTAAAAGTACTGTACATTTTTAATAATCGTTTAAGAAAATGAAATATAATAGCTTATACCCAAATATCCGAAAATTAGAACGTCTTTGGATTTACTGGGACTAAAGGAGCAGCTGTTAAATTCTGTTAAGAACTTCGACAGGACGTTTGTTTTATCGTGTCACAACCGATATTTCGACTATTGTCAAAATTTCAAATAAATATTACGTATAAAAGTTCTTAAAGACTTTACTGATGTCATTAAATGATAAACTTGGGAATCTCAATAAAAAATTATTTGAATGGTGATTACGATCTTACACAAATGGGTCAAAATCGTTAATGTAAAATACCTGAGCAGTGACTCAAGACATTCAAAAATGGATCGAGTTTGTTTTTCGTGTGTATTTGGCTTTTCACTGCAATTTCTTTCAATAAGTGGATGCTTTTTTCTCAGTGTAAAATGCTCACATGGAAAATTTCATAACAAGTTCGTTATAACGTATTCAAAAATTTATTTTTTGAACGCCATTGTTATATTTGGAATTCTCTTCTACAACTGTTACAACAGCTTAAATAATATTTTCAAAACTGAAGAATATGAAACTCTGTTGGTGATGGTAGCATCACTTCTCAATTACACGCAATCAATAACTTTGATGACTTTAATATTAATTGAAATGTCAACGATGAAACAACTTCTTGAATTACTGCAAGAAGCTTTAGACTGTTGGTCGAATGATGCATTATTAGATCGAAATGATTTTTATTTCATACGTAAACGCAGTTGGTGTTTATTTGTATTAATTTGTGCTAGTCTTCTCGGGTACATCATTTTCATGATTAAAGTTGGCTACAATTCCAACTGGACATATTTAGAAAGATTTACGACTCTAATTGGTTTTTGTATTTTTACATCAGGTTTTCTACTTTACATAACAGTAATTCAAGTGTTAACATTATTATTCAACGGTTATCGAATGAAATTGGAAAATAAAGTGAAAAATTTACACAAAGATAGAGCGACTTTTTGCTTATTTTTAAAGTCGATGGAAAATAATTATTTTAAATTATTTGGCATTTTTAAAGCTTTTAATCGAGTTACGAATTTAATGAGCGTAGCATGGGCTCTTTTCTGTACTATGGTACTTGTTGCTTGTTGTTTTCTTTCGATAATATTTACATTTGATAATTTTTCTTCGTTGAGCGACCCAAAATTTATTATATTTGCAACACAATTTTATGGAACTTCGGCTATTGTTCTGTATTCTTTAACTCTGATAAGTGAATTGGTTAATGGGGTAAGTGCAGAAGTAGAACATCGTGACAGGTCTAAAAGTGCTTATTTTCTACTTACCTACATTACAAGCACAACCTTTTTATTTTCTTTACCAATTATAAAATTCTTGTTTTAGAGTGATGACCTGTTATCATTTTTATACAAATATCCTATAAGTAAGCTAACAAACGCCGAAGCTGATCAAGTTGAATTGCTCATAAAGACTCTCAATCTTCAAAAACTGATCTTAAGAGCGTCCGATATGTTTACAGTTGGCCCACGTTTGTTGGGTTCTGTAAGTATAAACTTTTTCTTTTTTTAATTTGAGGCAGTAAAAAAATATTTTTGCAGATATCAGGGACAGTTGTTACGTACGCTTTGGTTGCCTTGCAATTTCACGCATCTTGGTCTAAAAAACATCACATAACTTAATTCATTAAGTGCAAAATTTGTTTGTGTAGTTGTAGAGCTAGTATTTTACGATAATAAATTGAATTTTATGCTCATTTAATTGATTTTTATATTTTATAACATTATTATAACATAAAAGAACGAGCGCCTCTTTTTCGAAATTTTGACTCCTACATTAACAAGGTACCTTATAAAACTAGTTCTTTAATATACTATTACTCTACGAAGTTAGTAAAAATCAAATGTGGTATTATATTGATGTGCTATTTTTGTGCTCTTGATTCCACCTATTTCTATTTTTTGTGCTCCTCTTTCAAGCCCTAAGGGTTAAGGGTAGCCATGCTAACTTTATGCCAGCACGGCCATTTTGAGCACAAAAATCAAACATGGTCTCAGATTAATATGCTTTCGAGTCTACCTCGAAAGTGCTCTTGTCTTTTAACACCACAACGCTTCATTAACTGAAAATGCGTGTCGTCACACTAGAGTAAATTGGGTAGATCAGCACGATATTTCATGAACTGTTTCTTTGACTTATTCTAAGCAAGTTCCGCCGGTTTAGCTTTAAAGCCAGGCTGTTAAGAGCAAAGGTTTACATGTGCTTTTCTTCTCGTCTAGCCAATAAGTCAATGAAACAAACAGGTCGTGAAATATCGTGATGAATTTTTTTTTTCTATATGTTTTTGGTGAAAATTCCAAACCACTCCCCAAAAAGAGAAGATCTAATCAACGCGGGAGGTGTTCACAAAGTCTTTGAAGTCAAAATGGAAAAATTAAGTACGTGTGTGAAGTTTTTAATGCATTTTTATATATCTGTCTCTCCCTCACACACATGCAAAATTGTACTAACTTTAACAACTAATAACTTTTTTGCTATACCCATTATATTGCATGCGTTTTTTTTATTGAAAAATATAAAATTGCCTTTTTAATTTTAATGTTTTTTAAATTATTTGTATGTTTCAAACATTTTATATAAAATAAATAGTTAACTGCTTTGTTCCTTAGCGAAAAAAATACGTTATAATTTGCAATTTGTGTTATAAAGCCAAGTAGAGCCTTTTTGTGAAAAATTTTGTTTTACTGATTAATATAATGTACAGTCTCGTTCATAGCTTTTGGCCACCCCGGCAATACGTTTGCACGATTTGTATGTGCAAGCATCATTATACCAACACAGTTTGTTGATTAAATACTTGTTGGCAAAATAAAGTTACCCCTCAGTTTAAGTAGGGGGGGTGTTATTGATGGTTGAACCGACAAATTGTTATAACGTATTGCCGAGGTGGCGAAAAGATATGCACGAGACTGTACAGGTTGCACGTTATAAGAAAATTACTCCGGCGCATTCCGAACGTATAATCGTGCGTATTCGCAGATTAACTCAAAATTTTTAGTTTAGCAGTGGCGTGTACTTTATTTTCTGTTTACCTAAATATTTTTTATCCGCAACCGTCCAATAACACATCTACCTATAACATGATTACATATGTAATTTTTTACAAGTAATAGACTTCGTAACTCATAATAGTTGAAAATCATTAAATAATTTATATATGTATTATTGAAAAATACTTTAATCCCGCATTTTCTGTTTTATGAAAAACGTAAATAACATGTCTAAAATCGCATTTTTCGTAATCTGTCAAAGAGGTAACTGGAGATTTACCTTCTCGTTTTTTCCCAGGCGAAGTAAATTTTGGTATAACACTTTGGTTGTACACTTATAATTTTTGAAATTGTTTTAATGGACACTTTGGTAGCTGCACACGTCATTTCCCGAAGTTCACTTATATTTTTTGATGTTTCAATTGATTGAAAATATTTAAAACATTAAACACTACTTCACGTGTTTGACTGATGTGAATAACTTTTGAGATGGCTTTCCTAACGTTGAAGTAATTTTTAAAATAAAGCCTGTGAGCTTATCCTAATAGAACAAGCAGAGAAGACTAATTTTGAAAGGACCTAACAACTGATAGTGATTTTTTTTATATATGAATTCCAAGAAATATTGGTGATTAGAAATGCAAGAATACCTAGAAATATAATACCAGCGCAGCGGGCGTTCAGTACTCGTCAAACAAAATAAAGACTTGTAAAAATGAAGACATTAGTGCTGGATACTACATTATTATGTAAATGTAAATAAATTCCTGGAATATAATGTAAAGCAAAATGTTATTACGAAAAAAATAACTTGAATTACTGAAGGAAAATGCATAGTTATTTGTGCGCTACTGATCATACTCAAATTGGTTTCGCGCCATGTATTTGTTACCCTCTCCACAATTCGGACGAGTGCGCACGTTTTTCTTATAACGAGAGACCAGTACCTGGCGATATACTGGTGATGGGTTTGTCACACCCCACGTGTCGAAAATTGTAAGAAATATTAACCTATCGGATGCCGGGTTAAACGCTTACTGATGTAATTAAAAGATAAACTTGAAAGCCTCAATAAAAAATGAATTAAATTGTGATTACAAAATACACAAATACGTCAAGATCATTAATGTAAAAAACTCGGGCAGTGACTCAAGACGTCTAAAAATGAAACGCGTTTGTATCTTGTGTGCATTTGGTTTTTCACTGCAATTCCTTTCAATAAGTGGATGCTTTTTTCTCAATTTAAAATGCTCACATGGAAAATTTCGTAACGAGCTCGTTATTACATATTCGAAATATTATTTTTTGAACGCTATTGTTATATTTGGAATTCTCATCTACAACTGTTACAACAGCTTAAATAATATTTTCAAAACTGAAGATTATGAAACTCTGTTGATGATGATAGCATCACTTATCAATTTCACGCAATCAATAACTTTGATGACTTTAATATTAATGGAAATGCGAACGATGAAACGACTTTTTGAATTAATGCAAGAAGCTTTAGACTGTTGGTCGAATGATGCATTATTTGATCGAAATGATTTTGATTTGATACGTAAACGTGGTTGGGGTGTACTTTTATTAATTTGTACTAGTCTTTTAGCGTTCGTCATTTTCATGATTAAAGTTGACTACAGTTCCAACTGGACATATTTGGAACGAATTACGACTCTAATTGGTTTTTGTATTTTTACATCGGGTTTTCTACTTTTCATAATAATAATTCAAATGTTAATTTTATTATTCAAAGGTTATCGAATGAAATTGGAAAAGAAATTGAAAACTTTAGACAAAAATAGAGTTGCCTTTTATTTATTTTTAAAATCGATCGAAAATAATTATTTTAAATTATTTGGCATTTTTAAAACTTTTAATCGAATTACGAATTTAATGAGCATAGCTTGGATTTTTTTCTCTACTATGGTACTTGTTGCTTGTTGTTTTCTATCGATAATATTTACATTCGATAATTTTTCTTCGTTGAGCGACCCAAAATTTATTATATTTGCAACACAATTTTATGGAACTTCGGCTATTGTTCTGTATTCTTTACCTTTGATAAATGAATTGGTCAATGGGGTAAGTGCAGAAGTAGACAAACGTGACAGGTTATAAAAAGTGTTTATTTTCTACTTACCTATATCATAAGCTCAAATATTTTATTTTCTTAACTAACTATAAAATTATTGTTTTAGAGTGACGACTTACTATCATTTTTATACAAATATCCTATAAGTAAGCTATCGAGCACCGAAGCTGATCAAGTTGAAATGCTCATAAAGACTCTCAATCTTCAAAAACCAATCTTGAGAGCGTCAGATATGTTTACAGTTGGCACACGTTTGTTAGGTTATGTAAGTATAAACTTCTCTTTTTTTAATTTGAATTACTTCGATTAAAAAATATTTTTGCAGATATCAGGGACAGTGGTTACATACGTTCTAGTTGCCTTGCAATTTCACGCATCTTGGTCTAAAAAACATCACGGAACTTAATTGATTAATTTGTGTAGAGCTAGTATTTTACAATATAATATGATATTTTCTGCAACCGTAGTAAAGGTAGTAACTTTTAATACCAAAAACTGCAATTGAATGACATTTTAGTCACTAATAAAAAAAGTGTATGTTGCTTATAGGTAACACTTTTACTTCTTAGAATTAAAATCACTTTGTGAATGTTTTGCTTTTAACATTTTTTTACATTTGTTGTGTGTATTTTGTTTTAAGAACACACTACGATAATATTACGGGTGTAAGAAACAAAATTGTGGTTTCGTGGGACGGGGAACAGTATTTCAAAATATAGAAATTTGCAATTCAATGCTTATAATCCGACTTAGAAAAAAATGTTCTAATCCAACATCATAAGTTGGTTCCCCGAACGGCTATGTCGCGTTTTCCGCGTATTTCGCATTACAACGTGACATTCTATGGTAAAAACGGCCATAAGTATATTAAGATACTGTTACATACCGTTGGGTCTCACCGTACATCACTCCGACCTCAACGTGTCAAACAGGTTGCGAATTAAATAACACAAAAATTGAAATAATAAATTAATTTGTAGTTTTACGACACTGCCCACCCTGCTACTCAATAGAAAAATAGAGGAAATAATTAGGGGAAAGCTGAATTTTTTAGGGATGAATTCCTAGGTCATATATACTAAGAAACTGAATTAAAGATGATAAATTTGGATTTGTAGTACTAAGACAATTTCGATAAGTTGGCTCTTAACTTTATTCCCTGTACATTTTTGTAAAAAATACAAAGATAAAAAAAAATTACCCATTAAATTATATATCGAACTAAAAACAAGATCATTTAAATTGGATTGTTACGTGTGGAGATTCAGCGTAATTATATTAAGTCAAATCAGCCATCTTTAATTACAAATTATAGGTAACGCAAGCGGTGGAGCGAGGGGTAGTTAGCGGTTTTTAACTATATATGAACTAAGAATTGATTCCTGAAAAATTCAGCTTTCCTTAATAAAGCATTTAGGGTGTGCGCAAATTAAAAGTTTCGAGGATAGAGTTTACATAGGCGTACCCTAAACGCTCAATACGGATCGTGATTTTATCACGATATGGATCGCACCAATATTGATGGATCAAGTGAAACCCTACACGATCAATATAAATCGTGGATCGCGCCTCAGTTCGTTGCTGTTTTGTGTTTGAGAAACGTCATCATGACGGATAACGAAATTTTTTTTAAAGCTTCTGCAGCCATTGTCTTAGCAATGGCATTATAAAGGCGAGCTCAACGTAGAAGGTGCTAGACAAAAAAATGGTTACAAAAACGAGAAAGATAAACCTTCTTTAGTTGATTACCCCACACTTAAGAAAACAAGATACGCTAATGAGAAATTCAATTACAGCAAAAGAAAGACTGGCAGGTTTTCCAAAAACATTACGCTATTTTGCGAAGGATAGAATTTTTTTTTAAATTTTTGTAATGCACTGTTAGTGTAGTAAACGAGGATTTTACTGCTAAGAACCCACGCCTTGAACGAATTTTGATGAAATTTTTTTTATTGAGTTCTAAATACCCTAAAGATCAAAGTTTATATTGTTAAAAAGTGTGCATTTGCCTCATCATCTTTTTAAACCACTTCTTGTGAATTCAATTTTGAAAATCATAAAAATTAGCTGAAAAAGAATTTTTATTTCAAAATTTTGGGTGCAAATGCTTACGGGTTTGATAATTAGTAACTAAGCAACAATTTTACGGAAAAAAAATTTCAAAAATGCATGATGAAATTCTTATTAACATTTAATAAACAAGAGCTAGTGAAGCACTTCTAGGCATCTCAGAAACTTCAAATTTGGTACCAATGTATATAATGTCCTCAAGATTAATAAAAAAAGTCTTCAGGTCCTGAAAACCCTCTGGGAGTCGATTGAAGGGGGAGGGGGGACGCCCCCGTACTTTTTAGAGGCAATCGGACCTTTTTAGGGATCTCTAGAGTGTAATGTACAATGACACCAAATTTCAAGTTCTTAGGATGCTTAAAAGTACTTGTGACTCAAAGTAACAAAATCACAAGAATTGGTTAAAAAGATGATGAGGCAAATGCACACTTTTTAACAATATAAACTTTGATCTTTAGGGTATTTAGAATTTAATAAAAAAGATTTCATTAAAATTCGATCAAGGAGGTGGTTCTTCTCAGTGTTATTATTTTTCAGCAAATTCGTAAGATGACGTTACTTGGAGTTACAAGCACTTTTAAGCATCCTAGGAACTTGTAATTTAGTGTCGTTGTAGAACACACTCTAAAGATCTCTAGATAAGTCTAATTTTTTCTAATAAAAAACGGGGGTGTTGTCCCCCCCCCCTTTCAATCGGCCCCAGAGGGTTTTCAGAACTTGAAGACTTTTTTTTATTAATCTTGAGGATATCATATACATTGGTGCCAAATTTGAAGTTTCTGTGATGCCTAGAAGTGCTTCATTAGTTACTATTAAGTAAATGTTAATAAGAATTTCATCATGCGTTTTTAAAATTTTTTTTTCCGTAAACTTGTTGCTTAGTTACTAATTATCAAACGCGTAAGCATTTGCACCCAAAATTTTGAAATAAAAATTCTTTTTTCATGATTTTGAAAATTGAGTTCACAAGAAGTGGTTTAAAAAGATGATGAGGCAAATGCACACTTTTTAACAATATAAACTTTGATCTTTAGGGTATTTAGAAATCAATAAAAAAAATTTCATCAAAATTCGTTCAAGGCGTGGGTACTTCGCAGTTTATGCTCTTTTCAGTCTAATATGACTCCATTATGTGCCTTTTCACTTTATTGGAATACTGTTTGTTTGTCGTATGCCACAGCTCGGATAAACTTTCAAAATTAAGGATGAAGTCTTTTAAATCATTCGTTTGCACCGCCTCTTCCACGTTGTCACCTTCGAATGGGTCTTCTCTTCATTCACGATGGTGGATAGTAGGAAATTGCTGACTTTACGTGATGCAAACGTGACGTTTATATTCAATGACGTGAAATAATATCGCTTGAGCCTACTACACACTTAATATTATCCCGATATATCTTGTATTGAAGCTAGATTTCAAAATATCCGGATAATTTGAGATTCATATTGCGATCTGTCAATATCTTACCCTACACGATCAATAAATATCGCGATCCCGTATCGTGATCCAAATATCGTGATATATATTGAGCGTCTAGGGTGCCCCATAGAGTTGTTTGAAATTTCAGCTAGAATTATATGTCCCTACAAGGGTGCAATATGCTCTATGCTCTCAGCTTTGAATTTTAGCACCCCAGAACGCTGTAGTCTATGCTATGCTCTAGACTCTATGCTCGAAACTTTTAATTTGTGCACACCCTAACACTAACTATCAGTACCATTAAAATCCAGAAGAGGTGCCACGGTCGATGTTATGAAATGACAGGTATTGAAAGCACTTACTGTAATGACAATTAGCATAAGAGTGACGTTGTGTGTTAAATAAACCCCGTTTTCTTTATGTTTTCAGGGAAGTCTCTTCAATTTCAAAAGTATTAGTTATTGTTCGTCTTGTTTCAAAACGTAGCGGTTTTTTTTTTAATTTTTTGCGATAATATTTCGTATTTTAAAAAATATTTTGTTGTAGTTGTAGTTTGAGTCACAGATATCGCGCCAAAAACGGTATTTGGCGGTTGTGACGTCAGAACACAGTATGACTAGCATAGCAACTTCAGCATACAGGCACGTAACTAGGTTTAAAAAAATCAGGTGGGCACAAAGCGAGCCCAAATTATTTTGTGTGAGCCACGTACAAATAGGAAATGTTTGAATATTATACAATACCTAAACAAAATCTATGCACAAATAAATTGATGGGCTTTTATATAAGTATATTTAGATAAGGCAAATCACCGAAATTTGCTTTCTTGTACCCTTTTACAGCCATAATAAATACATTTCAATGAACATGTGAAATGTGACAAGTATGACGTAGTAGGTGCTGTGTGATGACAATCCAAAGCATATATTTTGACGTCACATAATCGTTTTTTTGATGCCTACTGTTTCTTGCTCACAACCAGTTTAGAAAATGCAAAAACTACGCTAAAAATTTTTATTTAATTTTAATGAACCACATAATTGTGAATGGATTAATATTCTACACCTCAAAATTGGTGTTTGATTGTGATATAAATTTGAAGAGACCAAGAGCTATATCTTTCATCGGAAAGTTTATTCAAGTATTTTATTAATTTCCATTTTATGCTTTAAAGAAGAAGAATTGAAAACTAAAATTTCGGTAAATCGCCACCTAATTTTCCTCCCTGTATATTTTCGAAAAAAATAGCAATATATAAAAAAGTTTCGCATTAAATCATCTATCTAATTAAAAAAAGGTTATTTAAATCTAACTGCTACTAATGAGATACAGCGCAATCAACTTTAGTCAAATTCGCCATTTTCCATTCCAAATTGTAGACAACGCAAGCGGGGGCACGGGAGGGACTCGGCAGTTTTTAAGTATACAGGGTGTAACTACTCGACTCATCCAAAGATATAGGAGTTTTAGATCTCGAAAAAACTAACATTTTTTTTATTTCGCCATTTTGAATTTGGAGCCTCCTATTCGAGATACAGTCGATATAAGTTTTTTTGTTTTTCTACTCCAGTTTATTTAGTTTTAAGTTTTAAAAAAAAATAAAAATTGTTTTGAAATCCTCGTAAATTTCTCTAAAACTTTTGTATGTAGCTCAATCTTCTATCTTCATTAATATCAAAATGGCGGCCAATTTAAAACTTTGACCTTGAAAATTTCAAAAATCGCACGGTGAATTTTCTAAAAAAGAATATGCGCTTATTCTACTCATGAAGATCTACATTTTAAGTTAAAAAAACTACTAGAAATTTTTTATAGTTTAGGAGCTACAGGAGATTGAATTTAAACGATCAAATTCTAAAAGAGTGCTGTTTCTGTTTTTCCGTTCCTCTTTGGTTTTTCCTTGTCAGTTTTGATAATAATTGAATTTATTAATTAATTATTGTTATTCGAAAGTGATTTTTATTAATTATTAATAAAAACTATTTTTTGTAAATATGGAACTGTCTACTCTTCAAGAATTTATTGACATAAATTGACAAACAATCTTCTGTAGCTCCTAAACTATAAAAAATTTCTAGTAACTTCTTTGACTTAAAATGTAGATCTTGATGAGTAGAATAAGCGCATATTCTTTTTTAGAAAATCCACCGTGTGATTTTTGAAATTTTCAAGCTCAAAGTTTTCAATTGGGCGCCATATTGGTATTAATGAAGATAGAAGGTAGATGTAAATACAAAAGTTTTATAGAAATTTACAAGGATTTCAAAACAGCTTTCATTTTTGTTAAGAACTTAAAAATAAAAAAACTGGAAAAGAAAAACAAAAAAACTAATATCGACTGTATCTGGAATAGGAGGCTCCAAATTCAAAATTGCTAAATAAAAAAAATGTTAGTTTTTTCGAGATCTACAACTCTTATATCTTTGGATGAGTCGAGTAGTTACACCCTGTATATGGCCTAAGAATTCATCGTTTAAAAATTCAGCTTTCTTCTAATTAGTTCCTCTATTTTTTGCTATTTCACTGAAGTATAAGCAGCATAAAATTTGGTAATTTTCGCCCAATTTAACCGTTTCTATAACTCTTTAAATAAACAATATTTGTCTTAAAGTTAAAGGCCGTTCTACACTTTTAGACCTTTAGACTGTGAAAGTTATTAGGACCAAATGAGACAAAAATCCTCGCAAAAGTAGATGTTACTAATCATTTTGGGTATAATAAAGTAAATAAGATGGCTTGTTAAAGTGCTGAGAGCAATAAAAAAGGGATAGAAGCAAGATTGTCCTACGAGGGATTTTAAGCGATATTGACCTTAAGAGCTTTGGAAGGTGTTAGGGGGGGGGGCGAAATATTTATAATTTGCAGAGGGCTCCAGAATAGGTAGCTTCGCGACTGAAAATATAATACGACTTTCGATTTTTGTGCTCAAAATGGCCGTATTAACTACACGCACCTAACGTTTTCAAATAGGTACTGTTAAACTGTTATTACTGATATCATTAAATGATAAACTTGGGAACCTCAATAAAAAATTAATTGAATTGTTACCTATAACAAACTTGCGTTTTAAGATCCTTAATGTAAAATACTCGAGCAGCAATTCAAGACATTCAAAAATGAATCGAGTTTGTTTTTCGTGTGAATTTGGCTTTTTAGTGAAATTCCTTTCAATAAGTGGATGCCTTTTGCTCAATATGAAATGCTCACATGGAAAATTTCGTAACGAGCTCGTTATTACATATTCAAAAATTTATTTTTTGAACGCCATTGTTTTATTTGGAATTCTCTTCTACAACTGTTACAACAGCTTAAACAATATTTTCAAAACTGAAGAATATGAAACTCTGTTGATGATGATAGCATCACTTATCAATTACACGCAATCAATAACTTTGATGACTTTAATAGTAATTGAAGGGCGATTGATGAAACGATTTACTAAACTAGTACAAGAAGCTTTAGACTGTTGGTCGAATGATGCATTATTTGATCGAAATGATTTTGATTTAATACGTAAACGTAGTTGGTGTTTATTTGTATTAATTTGTACTAGTCTTATTATGTTCGTCGCTTTCATGATTCAAGTTGGCTACAATTCCAACTGGACATATTTAGAAAGATTTACGACTCTAATTGGTTTTTGTATTTTTACATCGGGTTTTCTACTTTACATAACAGCAATTCAACTGTTCACCTTATTATTCAAAGGTTATCGAATGAAATTGGAAAATAAATTGAAAACTTTAGACAAAAATAGAGTGACTTTTTGTTTATTTTTAAAATCGATGGAAAATACTTATTTTAAATTATTTCGAATTTTTAAAACTTTTAGTCGGATTACGAATTTAATAAGCGTTGCATGGGCTCTTTTCTCTACTATGGTACTTGTTGCTTGTTGTTTTCTTTCGATAATATTTACATTTGATCATTTTTCTTCGTTGAGCGACCCAAAATTTATTATATTTGCAACACAATTTTATGGAACTTCGGCTATTGTTCTGTATTCTTTAACTTTGATAAATGATCTGGTCAATGGGGTAAGTGTAGAAGTAGAAAATCGTGACAGGTCTAAAGGTGGGTTCAGACTACATGTCATGATTTCTCATAGGAGAAGTAATATGACTTATCATATAAGAAGTATTATGGGAATCATAGCTAAATAATAAACTTAGTCATAGAAAAATAATAGGGAATTTACAGAATGAAACTGTTGGTTATTTACCATATTTGGTTATTTACCAAAATCGAACATGAAATTTGGTAAATAAACAACAGTTTTATTCTGAAAATTCCCTATTATTTTGCTATGATTCGTATAATACTTCTCATAAGTCATATTACTTCTCCTATGAGAAATAATGTAGTCTGAACCCACCTTAAAAGTGTTTATTTTCTACTTACCTACTAGGGATTGCAACCCTGCGATCCCGAATCCCGGGATCCCGCTTGATTATTCAATCTCGAAATCTCGGGATTAGAAATTAAAAAATCCCGGGATTTCGAGATTAACTTTTCTTAAGTTTTTTAAAATCAATAAGAAATAATTCTATTTAAAATATTTTCCAAAAATTTCGAAATAACTCTTAAGTTATGTTTAGACTACATGATTTAGTCATAGACAATATTTTTTTATTTACACTATAAGATTCTTCTTATGACTCTGGTGATAAGAAATATATAATAAGCCTATAATAGCAAAATAATAGACGAATTTTACAATTTCTGTATAGAGCGGTTCCTATTGGCATAAAATTGAAGAAAAGATTTAGTCATATGAAAAATCATAGCAAAAATCATGTAGTCTAAACCGAACATTAGAAGGGCATCTTAGAAGAGCTTTCACAGTTTCACAATTCACAAGACAAATTCATTGTTTTTTTTTTCCTAAATATCTGTTTAAGGGTATTTTTTTTAATTAAAAAAAATTTTTGGGGCTACATCTAATTAAAATATTTATGAATACCGGGATTGAAAAAAAGGCAATCTCGAAATCCCGGGATTCAAAAAACTCAACGGGATTGCAATCCCTATTACCTACATTACAAGCTCAACTGTTTTATGTTCTTTACCAACTATAAAATTATTTTTTTAGAGTGACGACTTGTTATCATTTTTATACAAATATCCTATAAGCAAGCTAACGAGCGCCGAAGCTGATCAAGTTGAAATGCTCATAAAGACTCTGAGAGTTCGAAAACCGATCTTGAGAGCGTCTGATATGTTTACAGTTGGCATACGTTTGTTGGGTACTGTAAGTATAAACTTTTCTTTTATTTAATTTGAATTACTTCAGTGAAAAGTATTTTTGCAGATATCGGGGACAGTGGTTACGTACGTTTTGGTTTCCTTGCAATTTCACGTATCTTGGTCTAAAGCACATCACAGAACTTAATTGATTAAGTGCAAAATTTGTTTGTCTTAGAGATAGTATTTTGCAATAATAAAAATTGATTTTTATGTTTATTTTATTGACTTTTATATTATGTTAACGCGATTCAATCGCAGTTATCGCTTCGAAACGTATGAAAACATGGACACTTTTGTATACTTGAATTCTTTTCCTTTGCCGACACGTGACCACCTTAATATGTATAAATCTATTTGAATTGTGTTTAATTATTTAATTCAGATAATACGTTATTTATTTAATTGTTATTGAATACTTATTTAGAAAATTTATTATTAAATTGAAAAGGCACGTGTCGGTAAAGAAAAAAAATTCAAGAGTAACTTGTAACTAATAAAAAAAAAATATTTAAAAAAATAGATATGAGTATTTATTTATTAAATAAAAGACATAAGTACATAAAATGATAGATAGATAAATCAATGGTAAAATAAAATAAAACCTTACAAAAATTACATAAAAACTCAATATCAAAAACATTTGAGACAACTCTTTAACTTTGTTTTCTCTCACATTTAGCAATAAAACCTTTACAAGGCTTAAAACGAGATAATTCGATTAAGGAAAATCCTGCATCGTTTTGATATATTTCTCCGCAGCATAATTTTTTGAGTTTCCACTCTTCGTCAAAAAAACTAGCGTCTGTAGAAAACTCGTGCACTCGTTTCCGCGGGATGGCTTTTATTCTTCTCCCGACGCCCTTTGTAACAGTTGACGACTGATTATCTGGAGACGATTCTTCGGAAATGGAAGACATATCAGTGGTGTCTCCGTTATTGTTGCTGCAATCACTATCGTTCCACAATTTCCTCCTTAATTTAAAATCGACTCTATATTCCCACGTTTGTCTTGTTTCTACTGGTAGTTTTCGCCACCTCTTAACTATTAATACACAAGGGTTACAAATTTCTCCATCACGTGGAGAAGATAAATTAAAGCAGCCCTTAAAACTATCCGAATATGATTTACTACTAGTAAATCGCGATGTAGACGACTTTAGTTTGCAAATACAGCAACCGTCTTTCGACCGAAAAATTTTAACCATTTTGAAGGTTTTAGTAAAATGAACTGAACTGGAGAAGTGGTAGAACTGTTCTAAAATTTTGTGTCGGTGGAAGGGTTGGTCGGGGTAGAGTTTTAAACTTTATTGTAATTAAATAATTAATGCTATTGTAAAAAATTTTGAAAATCCATTAGTAGGTATTGTACGTGTACTTCGTCTTGTACCTGCATATTACCTTTTTTTATTTTTGGGTAAAATTCTAATTGCCTTTTAAATGCTTAAATTATTAACATTATAACAAGGTAATAAAAGCTCCGTTATAGGTATTGTATATTTTATTCTTAAAACTGAAATTACAGTATTTTTACATTTAAATAATAAACTATTAACTAAACACAATATCTTAAGCCGAACCATGGGCATGAATGTCAGAAGTAAAGCTTTATTCAAAATTTTATTTACCATAAAATTGTACAGCTACGAGAACATAAGTCACAATAGTTCCAATAAACTAAAAAATTTAAAATGCACCCTTCTTCGAGCGTTTCAAAGTAGGAAGCTACTCACCGATCCTAGCATTCCGTTACTGATATAAAACATATTACAAGCTGCAAATAGGGGCCTTTTCAAACGTAAAGTAACCATCAACAACTCGACCTGAAAAAAAATACAATAATTATCAAATTAGTACAAATTTTAAAAAATTAGGTACTTGAATTGCTTCTTCAGGAGTAAGCTTGCTCGTTGGATATTTGTATAAAAATGGTAACAATTGACTATTCTAAAATTAAATCAAATGATTATTGATTAGTAGTCCAGTCAAATAAAGGTTTAACCTCTGCTTGAAACTCTGAAAGCTAAATATTTGCATAAACCTATGTTTTGACGTTCTAAAGACTCTCATGTTCGCGTGTCAAGATATTTAAGATTAAAGGTCACAAAAATCGTTTTATTGCAAATATCTAGCTTCCTACGCATTCTACCTCATTAGAGGTTCTCATAAAACTTGTAGATCATAAAATTATCTACAAATTTGATCTGATTCAGTTTTTTGTGCGATCAACCGTTCTAGAAATATAGCGCGGAGAGTGGGAAACGCGCTAACACTGACTTTTTCAAATAGAATAAGTACTATATTTTTTTTTTATTTATGGATTTTACACAAAATTTCTGAATACAACTTTATAAGATACGTACTGTTTTATAGAAAAATTTAATTTTCTAAAAAAAAGAGACGTTTGCACGCCTTTCTTGAAAATTACATAACATGATAACAGGAGCTACCTAAGTTTCAGAAATTTTTCTAAAAACTTTAGACTAAGCCCTGATGTTACATTTTTTCTCTAATATTTTACAGGGTGCTCAAAAAGTGCTGACTTTTAGAGGAAATTTCAAAGCTAAAAAACTTTTTAATTCTAAATGGAACGCCTCCCACTCTCTTCACTATAATTCGAGAACAGTTGATCATACAAAAAAATTAATTAGATGAAATTTATAGAGAATTTTATGATCTACAATTTTTATAATATCTTCTAATGACATATGATGCATAGCAAATGAGATATTTGCAAAAAGCGATTTTTGTGACTTTTGACCTTGAACATCTTGACACACGATTGCATGAGACTTTTGAGCAAGTCTTTATAACCTCAAAATATAGATTTATGCAAATATTTAGCTTTCTGACTTTCATTCCGAGGTTAACTCTTTATTTCATCTTATTTGACTGTACTATAAGTAAAAATGCACAAACTTACAATATTATTGAGCGTGTCGATAGTATTGATGTAATAAAGCATACCTAAAAAAACCAAGCAACTTCTTATAATCAAATTATAGTTTAAATATTCAGGATTGTTGTAGTAGATGGTCATCAGATAAAACAAAATAATTAAAACTGCTGTTACTAGTGTTAACCATAATGTGAAAAATAAATTGATAAAATTGTTAAATTCTTGATAATTTTTCGTGATACTTAAATAAAGCCTGTGTAATCGTTTAAGATGTATTGTTAAAGGTAAGCCCTTCTTAGAATTTTTGTGCTTCAGGTTGTCTTCGAGTATCTCTTGGATTTTAAAAAAACACTTCTCGTACATAATTTTATAGACCTTTATTGGAAACAAACCTTGCAAGAGTACCACTATTTGACTAAAAATTAGCATAGGCACAATAATAATTTTCAAAGACGAATACCAAACGGAGTTAATTAAAAGGTTTCTTCTTAGTATGCCTTGGAACGTGTATGACGCGTTTGTTGTTGCTAATATTCCAAAAAATATATACAAGGTGCGATTAAAAGATTGTATACTTCTGCTCGATAAAAATGTTGGTATTCTATAGTATTGTTTAAGTTGAATAATTTCATTTAAACCATTTAATTCGATCACTCTGTATTTATGTTGAATTAAGCTAAAACAGCTTGTCGCTATTGTTCCTAAGAAAAACGAAATTTCGCTTATATTTTCTAATAATAAAACAACGTTATTTGTTTCGACTGTAACCAAAATGTAAGAGTTGAAAAATAACAACAGAGTGGCTACTGTTAAGTATATGGTTGATACTGTTAGAAAAAGTTTAGACGATTTGAATTTGATGTCAAAAGTATGTTTGCCTATGTGAGTGCAATTAAAAGATATAGGAGTGAGTCCTATAGCTTTGCCTAAATTTAATAATGGGCCAAACGTACACGCAATGCAATCGCGAAATTTTACCGATTTGTCATAATTCATTATTTCCGTTATTTTGAAACCAATTGTACGTTAACACGTTCGGCACTATAAGAGGTGGCTTGCAATTGATTAGCTTCTTCAATTATGAAGCATTAACTTAAATAGTCAATATTTATTTATATTAATGAAATATACTTTTAACAAAATAATCAATAAGCGTAACTAGGGCGATTAAATTAAAGTAAAACTCTTTTCAGAAACAGGAAAAATAGTATATTATCCAACGAGATGGTAAAGTAGCTTATTACTCACGCAGAATGGATTGCGACACGAGCTTTTTAATCGAGTAATCGAGCTTTTCTGACAGGACTCTGACCCTTGTTTAAATTTGATTTAATTAACTTCTTTAGTACTGCACGCTTAATTAATTTCTAAAAAGTGGAAATTAGTCAAAACCGCTCTTAGTAACCTGACCAACCCATACATTAAACATGTGCTCTACGGCTGATACATAGGTATTTTTATAACAGTACTAGCATACCTCAATAAAAGTTTACTTTGGTTTACGTTGTAGTGGAGCAACTAGGTCTTACGGCAATAATTTTACTCTTGATATATGTAGAAAATGTAATTCTCTTTCAGTTGAAAATAACAACAATTAAAACAAATTCATTTTTTCTGCGATTCTTTTGAAAATAAAATTTTTAAACTGTTTGGTGACAAAACCTAGTAGGCAAAATCTTCTTTCTTTCTTGTACAATGAGATACTGAGTAACTCAGTTTACTAAGAAACCGTTACGTAATAATATCTTCTTAAAAGATGATTATAATCTTACTCCAAACGACTATCGTGTAAAAATGCTTAAATTTAAATAATAAAAGAACTAGATACAATAGAGTAGACACTAATGGGTTTTCTAAAAATTTGACGATAACAATAATTTTCGAAATTACATTGCAAATAAACCTACCCCTACCAACCCTTCCATCGGACCAACATTTTATAAACTTTTAGATAAGCGTTCAATTTAGTTTAGTGCAGTTTATTTTTCTTCAACATGCCCAAAATTTTCCGCTCCAAACACGGATGTTGCATTTGTAAACTCAAATCTTCGACCTCTCGTTTTACGAACAGTGAACCTTACTCGAACAATTTTATGGAGTGCTTCAATTTATCTTCTCCGAGAGATGGAGAAATTTGCAACCCTTGCGTTTTAACAGTAAAAAGGTGGAGAAAATTACCAGCTGAGGCAAAACAAACGTGGGAATACAGAGTAGATTCAAGACTAAGAAGGAAGTTAGGCAACAATAGTGTTAATAACAACGGCGACACCACCGATATGTCTTCCACGTCCGACGACTCGACTCGAAATCAATCGGTTTCTCCAGCTCCTGCTCTTGAAAATAACGCGATGGGAAGACGACGAAAAGCGATACCTCGTAAAAGGTTGGATGCTTTTTCAACGGACGCTAGTTTTTTTAATGAAAAAGAGTGGAAGTTAAAAAATATTTGTTGTGGCCAAGTGTATCAGAACGATTCGGGATATTCGATAATCGAGTTAACAAAGTTTACTCCATGTAGACAATTTAGTGCCAAATGTGAGAAAAAACAAATTTAAAAGTTTCAGTTCCAGTGTTTTTCATTTTTGTTTATTACATCACGTTAATGGGTGCCAATGGTTCCTGCGGGTGAAATTAAAAAACAATTATATGTAATTTCTGTTTTTTGTATTTTAACATTAATTTGCGTGCTTATCTATGTGTATTTTTTATTTAAATAAATGTTTTCTTACAAATACCTACTTTTAATTTAAGTATTGTGCCACTAAGGTCCGTTTGCACCGGTTTCCCTTAACTACTAACTACAACATAAATTTATTCTCCAGTAGACTTGTTAACGGGCGTATCCTAAGCAACGACTAGTTTAACTACAATTTAAATTTAACTGGAACTGGTGCAAATGGCCCTAAGACCCAATATTATAATGTCTAGTCTCATCAACCTGAGGTTGGAATGTCTTTTTATTTTGAAATAGAGGTAATTTTTTGTTACAATTTCAATCTACGGTTGACTGACCCAACCGTAGGTTGAAATAGTAGAAAAAATGAATTTCACTGTGGTCCGGATTTTTAGTTGCTGGTTAAAATCGTGGTTACTTAGGCCCGGTATTATAAAGCCTAGTTAACCGATGGTGGTACCAATCGTAGGTTGATATTATAAATAAACATCAATTTCACTATTATGTCCAATTAAGGTGGAGTGGGGTAAGTGCACCCCAGTTTTTAGTAAGTTTGACTTTCAACCCATATATATTTTATTCTTTTTATAATACTTTAACATTTATTGAAATTAACGAATACTTGAGTTAATACGCGTTAATTAACATTGAGAAAAACACCAATTTCACTTGTATATTTTATTTTTTTAAGAAAATTGTAAAAAATCCAAGTACTGTGCACTTGCCCCGAAAATGGGGCAAGTGCATAACCGACTATTAAAACCGATTTGAAACCTTATATCATATGCTACGAGGCAAGAGCATAACTATTGAAATGTTTGTTTTAAAATGCTTTTTACCGCATTCAAATATTTTGTTTCGTTTTGGAGTAAAGCAAATAAACAAAATACATAAATAAATACAAAGGAATTAGTGAAATAAAGTTCTTATTTAAAAAGATCTAAAATATATTAATAGAAATACTACAATTAATGTTAAATTTAAAAAAAATATATTTTTGAACAAACAAATGTATTAATCCAAATCCAGACAACGTTCACATTCATACCGTCGTTTTTTGGAACCTTTGTTGCATGTTCCACATACCCACTGTGTACAAGTTACGCACTGGATCCAGTCCTTCTTCTTAATATAATGCCGAAAATCGCACTTGCAGATCGAACATAAATTAGAATTATCATCCTTTGAAGAAGTGGCTATTTCTTCTAATACGGTATTATCATTTTCCTTGCACGTTTTTTCGGCAACCATTCTGCACTTCACCTCTTCTGATGTGATGACTTCGGCTCCTCTCGCAACTCTCTTTTTTTTAAGCACACGATTGGGCGCATTTGTTTTTATGGTATGCAAAAGAAGTTCTTCAAACGTTTTCATTTTTTGCGGTATCAATGATGAGCCAGGTTCTCTATTTGTAGAAGATTGAGTTAATTTTTCTGAAGATGTTTCTTCAATTTCTGATTTTTTTTCTGGTGGCTCATCAAAAATATCAAGCACTACGTCCACTGAATCTTGAGGAGCAATTTCTAATATTATGGGTGGGTGCAAAGCAGCCTCTTCAATTACTGCTATCATTGGGTCTTTAGCTATTTGTGGAGAATTATCTTTTTCTGCTGTTTTCGCTTCATTCCACTGTTTTCGGACACTTGCGTTATATTGAATCTGGAACAACATTCCTCGACAATGGATAGATGCCAGCTTTTTTAAAACCATTTATAATTATGTTTGGGTCCAAATCACTCCAAACCTCTCCAATCATTTTAGAAAATTCTTTTTTTGGAAGCCTTACACCGATATTTTTTCTTTGCCACTTTACTAGTTTTGCGTCCCAACACGTTTTCAACGGTTTAAAAACGCTTAAATCCAATGGTTGTAGAACATGACTGGTATGAGGCGGTAATTTCAGAATTGTTACATTTTCTTGAGAAGCTATCTCTATCAATCTGATGGTCAAGTGAGTAGAATGACCATCGAATATTAATAAGACAGGCCGGTCAGTGCCTATTGTTTTTAAGAAACTTTTTTGAAAATAATTTTGAAATACCTCTGCTTCCATCCAACCATTATTGGTTGCAGCATATGTGGTTCCAGGATATCCACTATTTTCTGATGCCTGCCATTGATCCCAGATATTTTTACCTTTAAAAATTATTAATGGTGGAACTTTATCCCCAGAAGCTGAAGCAGCCATCAAAACTGTAATATTTTCCCTTCCAGGAGCACTGACAGTGCGAGTGCAAGGAACTTTTTTACCGCCAACTACCTTTGTTTTTGCAGGATCGGTACAAAAACTAGTTTCATCCAAATTCCAAATTCTCATTGGTTTGTCTTCTATGCTTAGCTCTTTTATGGTATTTTCTAACAATGTAAAGTATTCGTTCATTGTAAAAGGATTGCAACTATTTTTTCTAGTGATTTCTACGCTTTGAGGTTTTTTTATTGACAAGTTATGCCTCTTTGCAAATCTCAAAAACCAGTCCTCTCCAGGGACGCCGTTTTGAAATGGAGTTTTAATTTTATTTTCATTTACGAATTGCCCAACCAATTCTTGCACCTCTTTTCTGGATAACCCAAACCCATACTTCTCCATTTTTAACAGTCCTTCGACTAGCCGTTTTTCATATTCGATTGGTATAGCAGTGCTTCTGCCAAATGATTTTGATTTTGTACCACGTCTTCCTTCTAAGTGACATTTGATTGGGGATAAGGTATGCTGTATTTTTTGCTGGCTTGGTACGCATTTATGCGGCCTGCTTTTATTTCTTCAAGAGCTTCTTCAAACGTTTCTTTTGAATAATATCCTCTGTTCGTTTTTCTAACGTAAGTACGAACCATGGCTCCTTTCTTAAAAAGAAAGTTAATTAAGTAATAAACGTAGCAAATTACTATAAGTACTTATATTATTAAGAGATGTAAAACAAGAAATAATCAGGCAGAACATTTTCTGGGGCATGTGCAGATGTGCACAGCACATATGCTCTTACCCCACCACAGGCTATGCACTTGCCCTTTGTCTCAATATTTACGAGGCAAGAGCACACTACTGTTTTCTCAATAAAATTTTAATAATTCAACGAAAATTATTTATTTAAAGTAAAATATAAACATTATTTTTTAATACTTACCAAAAATAAGACCACAGAACACACAATTTCTTTAAAAACTACAACTGATTTTTGACACACTCAAACTAGACGTGCTCTTTGCATGCGGTGCTTTCGAACTGATTGGCATAAATCGGGGATTTCCCTTATTAATTCGGCGACATCTACGTGTATAGGATGACATTAACTTTTAGTAGATGATTATATATTAGATATCGACATTTCTCTCATATTATGTTAATAAGAGCCTGTTTATGCACTTGCCCCGTTTATGCACTTACCCCACTCCACCTTATGCCAAACTAAAATGACAGTCTAACTTTAGGTTGAATTTCAACCATCGTTTATAATACTGGACCTAAAACACGTATCCCTGGTTAATTTTATTTGTTGTAATAATGAAATAAACGTTACAGTCAACTAAAAAACCTCGAACCATAAAATTTAAAAAAGAAATTTCTGGTTAACCAGCAACTGAAAATCTGAGCTTAGAAGTTGTTGCACAATTGGCTTTTTACTGCATTCCAGCAGATTTTTTGGTAAAAGAAGTGAGTCAAATGAACAATAAACATCAATTAAATCTAAAAGTCACTTTTACAGACGTCGTAGATTGCAAATGCAATATATAATTCCAACTGGTATGAAAGACATTTTATTGAGAAGAGCTCAACAAGAAATTCGTTTCACCGCCTCTGGTATAGCCGATATTAATTCTAGAACTTTGATAACGGTTTGTTAAATTCTGCGATCTAATTTCAATTCAGTTTAATTATTTTTTCAATTTGCAGATGGCCAGAATGTCATTTTCTATATGCACCATTCTGAGAAATTTGAAAAAGATTAAATAATAACACCAATCAAAACAAGAAAATGCGTACATTTTAATTAAGTAATTTCAGAATATCGTCGTAGATTCCGCGAAACCTCGTATTAACACTTTATCAAGTTTTACAGAAGCGATAAAAAAACCTTTTTGATTTGCTGTTTGAAGTTTTTAATTTTGGTTTTGCACAGAGTTCGACATTGAACTTGCAGCTTAATACATAAAAATGTCAAAAATTGTTTAATACGAGGTTTTACGTAATCAGCGACGATTATATATTTCAATTATTGTAAACGTTGATTATTGCAGTTGCTAGTAATTTTAACAATAAACAATAGGTTGAGGTTGATCTCTTTTCACACGCTTTCGATGTCTTTCACAAATGTCCATGTAGCTTCTTAAAGACCTTAATTTTTTTTTTATTTAAAGACCTTAATTTACCTTAATTTAACCTCTATTATGAACGAAAGAGGACAAAATTTTGCTGTTGAAACATCCAGCACAAATACTTCAGCTATCTTAGTTGACAAGTACACATAGAACAAAGAAAAAATAATCAGTTAACTGATTTTTATACGTTTTCGACGTCTCTCCTGAATGTCAATGAAGCTCCTTAAAGACTACAATTATGTCAATGTAACCTCTATTATGAATTAAAGAAGAAAAAATGTTCTTTCAGAAGCATCCAACACACAGGTGGTTGCCTATAAATAAATACCGGCCCTGAGCGTGACTGAGCGTTTATGTAGAAAACGCTCTATAATAAAAAAAAGACGGTATCGTTCATTAAGCAATGAAATAAAAATTACAGATTGATAGTGATATTACATTTATTTAATTTAACAAAATATTATACATCTCTTCATATGACATGAGTAGACTACCTATAATATTTTCTTTCAGTTTACTTTTTGACATAAAATTGTAATGCGACTAGCACATAAGTAACTATAGTTCCAGCAAACTAAAACAATAAATCCAATTAGAATCTTCGGAATTTGTATATGATGTACAGTCAAAACCGGTTATATCGACACCGCTTTGAACGACATATCGGATATAACGACGAAATGTAGAAGTCCCTTGTTTTTGCTTTTAGCATTGTTTTAAACATAAAATTTCTTAGTACGACTACCGGTTATAACAACCGAATTTTGCGGTCCCTTCAAAGTCGTTATAAATAAGTGAGATAGACAACTTTTCAAGCCGTGAAAAAAAATTTTAATTCAGTGATGTAATACTACAAATTGTTATAAAATCATCACGAAGTGCCAATTACATCAAAATGATTACTGATATTATATTCAAATTAATCATTTGGTCATAACGTGTCATAGATTGTATCGTACACTCAAATAAATTTTTACTAATGACCTATAAATAATAACTCTTACCGGCGCCAATACACCACGATCAATATTAAAAATATCAGAAGCCTTCAATACTGGCTTTTTAATCTTCAGAATAGTAATCATTATTTCCACCTAAAATAAAATTACAATTACACAAATCAATTTGAATTTTGCCCATATTTACTTGAGCTGCCTCACTAGCATTGAGTTTGCTAATTGGAAACTTAAATAGAAAAGTCAAAAGATCGTTGCCCTAAAATTAATTTGTTTTAAAAGATATTAACACACTGAGTGAGCTGAAAATATTGTTGCCTGCTTGAATTTCCCGCTAATTAATTAATAGCTAAAGTCCGAAAAACTTATGAGAAGAGTAGGGCGAAGCCAATGCACTATAACGAAAATGTGTCGTGTAATATCTGGTCGCATCAATTTTAGAGATACAGAGCACTCGCTCCCTCCATCTGTACTAAGCAAGATATTGGCTCCGCCCTATTCTTCTCATAAATTCCTGACTATACCACTAAGACTTGTATCAATTATTTTTATGGTTCTATGTTACGTTCAGCGATGTACAAAAAATAGCTCAAAATGCTATTTTATGATTTAAAGTATAGGTTTTTATTTATTCAATAGGCAACACGCAACTCGAAAACGACATTGGTCGTTGGCGTTGCCAACTTTAAGTGATAAAAATACCCATTTCTACCACGCGCCAAATTCAAACAGACTACAATATTTTTAGCTCATCCCGTAGTTCTAATTTGACAACAAACCACATTTTTAATGTTGTCGAAATAACAAATGTAGGTAATCAAGACACTTAAAGTGCTAGAACTTTGTATTAGTAAAAGGTAATCGATGTATCCCACTTCGTTATAATAAATGGACGTCAAATAAAAAGTTATTATTAACAATCCACACATTGTTGTCAACAATAAGATACCACCACAGCTCGAAAAGTAGACAAATTGTTGATAGTTATGATGAATGCCGAGGTATAAGCGATTCATTCTTTTGAGACGTATTTCTAATGGTAAATTGCTTAGGTTTTCATCCAAACCATGTAGTTTCAAACGAATAGTTTCGTTTAGAATGTTTTTAATTGTACTCAAACACTTTTTGTGCATCTTCTTATGTATAGCAGCATTAAACATACTTTGCAACAAAATAGAAGTGTGTAGAAAAATTGTCGAAAAAGTTATATAACATTTGATGTATATCCAAAAAATCGATTGAGTTTCGAAATAAAATTTTTTAGTATATTGCAAAAGAATTAAAATTTCCACAAACACCATCGCTACAGCAACGCAATAAAATTGAAAAATAAAAATTTTAACGCTTTTGTCCGAAAAGAAATTTGTGATGCGATAATATTTCTTATTTTTTATAATTTTATCCAATCCGTTCCAGTCCAGTAGCTTGTGCTTCTGTTTCAGCAAACAAATTATGCAAGTGCCAAGCGTTTCCACAAATATTAACAATTCCATTAAATTTTCATAAATTATCATTAAGTTTGTTTGATAAATTGTTACTGACAAAAAGTACGATAGCACTAAAGCAACTGTTACTGCTAAAAATATAGTAGAAATTGTCATTGCAGTAGGCGACGAAGTAAAAAGTGCGTTGCAGATTTTTTGTTCTGTGTGAAAACATTTGAAGGAGATGGGTGCGACTCCTACAAACCTGCCGAAGTGAATTAAAGGACTTAACATACAAACCAAACAGTCCTCTAATAATTGTTTTGATTTCTTTGCAAACATTTCTTAAGCAAATATAGATAAATGCTAACGTTTAAAACACCAAATCGTGACTAGTAAAAACAATAATTAAAAATTTCACTTAGTAGACTATGTAGGTAATTAATTTTGTTAATAATTAATGTTAATGGTAGTAGGTAGTTATTGATAGTAAATTAACAATTAATTTCGTTTTAATAAATAATAACTCACGATTTCAAACGGTGGATCAGAATGACCACTGGAAAAAGTAGCTGTAAAGCCAATAAAAACAAAAAAGCTTTTAGATGTGCAAACACTAGAGATCTGGCGATTATGGTTAGCTCCACCCTTTTTAATCAATTTTTAAGAATATTGAGCATCTAGATAAAGCGATTTTCATTGGATTCACCGTCTAATTCTTCGAGTAAAGCATGGTCCACACGATGATAGTTACTAGCACGATTGAGGCTTTCTAAGACTTCTGTTATTTCTACTAGTTTGCTCAAGAGAATGGCAGGCCAATTTTAATTGATAGTAGTCTCTACAGTTCAGTTTGGAATACTTACTAATATTAACTCAGTGATAAACATTCTACTAAAGTGAGTTTAGGAGAGTATACTCTAACAGTTTCTGGCTTCTTATACTTTGTCAGTGCTCCACCTAAGCAATTTGTATACTGACTGTAGTTGACTGCATACGCTATGGCTGTCATTGACAGCTCAATTTTTGTATATGGACTGCTGACTGCTGGGAGTAAATAACTCCACGGACAAGCCTATTAGTTGTCATGTTGCCAAGCAAAGTCGCTCCTCTTTCAACATTCAAATCCCTGCTTTTATTCCCTAAAAACATTTTGACAAACGCTCTTAATTACTTCCTCCGCACAATTTATTTTTATTCGCCATTAATAAGTAATAATTCTATTGTTGTGCTCAATCAAACTAATAACAAAATAGATTGATAATTAAAACAAGTGCCATAGCCTAGCCATATCAGTTCAAATCGCCACCAAATGGAAAAATCAATTTCCGGTTTTTAATTTAGTCGTTGGTTTCTTTAAGTACAAGCTATGGGTGTTTTCAAACTGTTCACAAGAAAATCCAAAGAACAAACCGATTGTTTGTATTGTATGTTAGGTCCAATATTAACAGTTGGAAGATTTACAGGAGCTACTCCAATATCCTTCAGTTGTATCCATAAATCCGAAAATGGTTACAACGAAAAGTTTACCTCTTCTCCTACTTATTTTAAAATTTCGTTTTTTGTATTGTTCTTAGCTATTTCTTTGTGGTTATTTTTTATATTTAACACTGTCGTCTTTAACACCACAGCGTTGTTTCGTTTGGAAAGCTTAAGAGATTTGGTCTTGTATATGGAAGCTGTTGGCATGAGCTTAATTTATATGAGCAAGCAAAAATATAAAATGTTGGAGTTGAACGGATTAACTGCAATTATTGATTTTAAAGAATATTACAATATAAAAGAGTTTTTACCAAACAAAACAATTAAAAAATTTCATCTTCTAATTTATTTTCTAATTGGAGTAATTATATTTGGAAATTTGTTCTTTGCTGTGTATATTCGTGAAGATTATTGGATGCAGAAACATACTGGGCCTTTTACAATAATTAAAGTATGTTTAACAATATTTTCCCATCTCTTGTACTCAACTATTATGGTGCAAAATTTAGTTGCAATCACTCTGTATAAAATATTGTATAAAGTTTGTTTGGTGCAAATTCAAGAAGTTTTAAACAACAAATTGGAAACTCCAAATCAGAGTGTTCACGAAAATAAATTGGAATTACCTTTAGTGGTGCAACTTGAAAGATTGAGTCGATTGTACATGAGCATTACCTATAATTACCAACAGTTTATCTATTACAATGGTTTTTCTGGAATTTTATGGTTAATAACGATCGGTTGTCTAATAATCTTCAGCTATAGTTTGGCAACACTTTTTTGGATTGAAAATCATTATATTGACAACGCTTTATTACTTACTACAGAAGCAAAGTGTTTGGGAATAATTTTTTCGGTAGTTCGTATGGAAAGTCTTAAAAATATGGTAAATGGAAAAACACATTTTATAAGTGATTGTAAAATTTTCTTTTCAGAATAACCAAACAATTTCATTTTTGTTTAAATATCCAACAAAAAACCTTGATTTTCAGGAAGCTGCACAAGTAGTTATAAGTCCCCCCATTCAAAATATAATATTTTTACATAATTTTTATAGGTCGAATGTTTGATAAAACTGTTAAGAGCTAAAAAACCCAAATTTGTTGTATCTGACATTGTTACAATTGAAAATGGCATTTTAGCGACAGTAAGTTGAAATTTTAATCCGTTCAGCGACCAGAAATAACTAAGCCACTCCCACAGAAAACCCACGATATTGAAATAGAATTATTCTATTGGTAGAATTTAACAAATATGGTTTATGATAATCACACAAGAATTGACGTGCGTCAATCTTATTTGACAGAAATTTGTGAGGAGTAGCCTAGCTATTTCAGGTCGCTAAACGGAGTATAGTAACTTAATAATTTTGATTTTTATTATTAAAGCTATTGTTTTAGTTTTTAGGCACTGTTGTTACTTATGTTCTAGTAACCCTACAATTTTCATTCAATTGATGAAATGAACACTAAATTCTATATCTTTTACTAAAGTTCTACGCGATAGAAAAACTTGCGTTTTCTAAAAATTTTAGCACTATTTTTTATGCACTGTAAAAATTATAGTACTAAAATTTAGATCACAATAAAGGTCTAAAGCAAATCGTTCTGTAAATATTTTTGCTTGCGCTTTATTGTCTGGTTATTAAAGTTTTCTGCGATAGAAAAACCTGCCGTTTTCTCGAGATTTATAAATGGAACACCCAGTACGTTTATGCAATGTCATAGTATAATTTAAATCAAAAGGATTGCAAATGCAAAGATAGATCTAAAACAAACCGTTTTTAAAATATTGAAGCTGGGGCTTTTTTTATCACGTCATAAAATGTAATTACTATGGAATAAAAACTTTCTCTTTTAATGTAAAATAAAGTTGTCTGAATCTGAACCACCAGATACAGCATTACTATAGAAATTCAATAGTTATTTAGAATTACTATATCATTAACTAGCGCTTTAGAACATAAAACATCCGGAAGGAAGATTAGAAACCGATGCCTATAAGAGGAAAATGCGAAGGAATTAACATTTTAGAAGTCCATGGATGACTCATTCAGTCCGTCGAGTTTATATTATCATTGGCTGTCATAATCTTTCCTTATAAGTAGGAGTATAAGCAACTATTTCAATTGGGGAAATTGACTGCAAATCGCTAGATTTACTCGTCCATCCGATCCATATGCTTAGCTAAATGGTTCTTTCCTCGTAGGGTAGGGGATATTTCTTTATTCAATGAACGAGCGCATACAGGAGCTCCCTAAATTTCTGTATATCACTCTCTCTCTCTCTCTCTCTCTGTTTCTACACTTGGAACAAAGTTATTGGATGTTTCTGAAAGAAAATTTTATCTGCTTTCACTCATAATAGACGTAATATTTAGCTAATTTTAGTTTCTAAGGAGTTACATTGACATTTATGAAAGACGTCGAAAGCTTATGAAAGTAAGTCAAATGAAGATTCGTTCTTTGTTCTACTTGCGCAGGTTAATTAAGACAGTTGGAACAAAGATCTTGGATGTTTCTGAAAGAAAATGTTATTCTCTTTTACTCACAATAGAAGTAAAATTTGTCTAATTCTAATCTTTAAGGAGCTACATTGACATTTGTGAAAGACGTCGAAAGCGTATTTAAATAAGTCAACTGAGGATTCGTTCTTTGTTCTACTTGTACAGGTTAATTAAGACAGTTGGAACAAAGGAACTGGATGTTTCTGAAAGTCAATTTTATCTTCTTTCACTCCTAATGGAAGTAGAATTTGGCTAATTCTCGTCTTAATTACTACTATAATTTCATCTGTTTAATATTATCTCACTCACTAAATACAAATCTACACTAATTAATTAAATTATCGGTGAAACTTAATCGAACTTTAATTAATTTATCAACAAAACAAATTAATCAATAGTTAATTAAAATTAGTGCAACGTCTAGTTGTCAACAACATTAAATAAATTGAATGGCATCAATTGACTCATTTTCTATGTTCATGAACAAGTGTTTTCAAAATGTTAACAAAAAATTCCAAAGAGCCATCCGATTGCCTGTGTTGTATGTTAGGCCCATTACTTAAACTTGGACGATTTACAGGAACTACTCCAATATCTTTCAATTGTGTCCATAAATCCGAAAATGGTTATAACGAAGAGTTTGCATCTTCTCCAACTTATTTCAAAATTTCTTTCTTGGTGTTGTTTTTAATTATTTCTTTGTGGTTATATTATATCTTCAACGTGACTATTGTTGAAACGAACATTTCGTTTCGTTTGGAGAGCGTACGAGATATTATTTTGTTTGAGGAAACTTTTGGGACATCTTTAATTTATATTTATCAACACAAATATAAAATATTGGAATTGAATGGATTAAATGCAATTATTTATTTCAAACGATATTACGACATAAAGGTGTTTTTACCTAACAAAACTATTAAAAAGATTCGTCTTCAGATTTTTCTCTTAACTGGATGGTCTTTATTGGGCGGTATTATATTTCCAGTAACTATGGCTAAGTATTATTGGATGAATCAACAAAGTGAATTTTTTTCCACAATTAGAGTATTTTTAACAGTACTTATCCAAATGATGTACACAATTTTGGTTTTTCAAATTTACTTTACAATCGCCCTATATAAAATTATGTACAAGGTATGTTTGATGAAAATTGAAGAAGTTTTAAAGAATAAATTACAAACTTCAAATGGGAGTAACGATCGACCTTTAGTGGTACAACTTAAGAGATTGAGTCGGTTGTACATCAGTCTTACCCATAATTACCAACAGTTTATCAATTATAACAGTTTTGCTGGAATTTTATGGTTAATATCGATGTGCGGTATATTAATCTTCAGTTTCAGTGTGGCAACAATTTTTTATTTGGATTACAATTACATTAACAACGCTTTAATAGCTAATAGTGAAGGAATGCTTATTGGCACACTAGTTTATACATTTCACTTTGAAAGTCTTAAAAACATAGTTAATGAGAAACCATTTGCAATGAAATATCTTTTAATTAAAATTTGCTTTTTAGAATAATCAGTTGTTACCGTTTTTGTTTAAATATCCAACAAACAAACTGAATGCCCAGGAAGCTGCACAAGTATCCATTAGTAATTAATAAATTATTATACAATATAATTGATAATATTTTTCCAGGTTGAATCTTTGATAACACTTTTAAAAATAAAAAAACCAAAGTATATTGTTTCTGATGTATTTTCAATTGAAAGTAGCATTTTAGCTTCAGTAAGTTGAAATTAATTAGTATAAATTGTAAATCGGATAATTTTTATTTTAGTTTATAGGGGCTGTTGTGACTTACGCTCTGGTAACATTACAGTTCTACATCAATGGACGAAATTAACACTTAATTTAATATTTTTCAATTGCTTACTGTAGCGTTGTAGATCTTACACTAACTTATAATAAACGTAATTTTGAATGTGTGGTTAAAGGTTTTTTTTACTTGTAAACAATTAATGACAATCAGTTTTTTTGAAAAGCAAGGAGTCAAGGTCCACAGTTTCTTTGAATGTATGAATAGTAAACAGAAGTTTTCAATTCGTCTCTTACACTTTTCAATGTTTACTCCAAAAAGATATACACAGTAGCACTACCTTTAAAGCGCTAGAGCCTCAAGAGGTAGAGAGAGTTGCAGAATTCGACTCATGATAATTTTTCAAATTTGATTAATTGTTATAAATTAACTATAATGCAATAACGAAAGCCGGGTGTTAGATGAATTAATCTCCCACAAGGAGAAACCTGGGAAACAGGTGGAAACCACAATAAAACACACTTTTAATGGGAAGTTATCAATATATTTATTATTTAAAAAAAAATAACCCTCCCAGACCACCAGACCTCGTCCTGGATCTAACCGGTCCTCGAAGAGAGTTCAATAAGCGTGTACAAACTAGAAAATGGCCAAAATAGTCCCAGACCACTAGTACTCTCTTTAAGATCTAACTGGTCTTCTAAGAGAGATCACTAGGCCTGGACAACTATAGACGCTCTTTCCCACCAGATCACTAGTCCGCTATCTTAAGAAAGAGATCACTAGACCTAATAAAAATAAAATGTCCACTTACCAGATCACTAGTAAGTCCTCTCATTAAGATCCAAATTGGTCCTCTAAGAGAAATCATTAGAACTGATGAGACACAGGAGGGCAGAGGGGGGATTTCTTCTTCTAGAACAATAATCTTCTCTTCAAGGTCCAAATTGGTTCTCTAAGAGAGATCACTAGCCCTAAAAGAAAGAAACAGGGACTATACTTATTCCAGCAGATCAATTAATAGTCCTCTCTTTAAGATCGAAAGCACTCCTCAGCTCCTCTAAGAGAGATCAATAGTCCTGATCAAAAAACTGGCACAATAACTTCTCGTCCTTAGATCAATAGTTCTCTCCATAACATCGTAAGCGGTCATCTATGAGAGAGTCCTAGGGTTCTAAATGTGGATTCACTGGCGTCGCTGAAGGCAAGGGGAAATTGACTAAAGGGAAATTAACAAAAGCGCGCTCCCGCTCACCACGATGGTGAAACAAGAAGTCCCTTATCAAAATGGAGAAAGGGCTTTTATTGGAAATCCGACGACCAACTCAGATTCATCAGACAACTAAGTAATTCTGCTCAAATCTTGGTGAGATTGGACTCAAATGACGGAGCTTGAAAAACTGAGCACGGACATTCATCTCTATTTTGAGCTCAAAGACAGCGTTAGCAAAAAGGATTTAAAGTAGCTATTTTTAACGATACATTTCCAGGATGCTATACTATATCAGTATTTGGATCCAGCATCCGGATAGAATTTTGCATCGTTACAATAACAGCTAGGACAAATATTTTTATGGGTTTCGCTAGAGAATTTTTAGGTCTATAATTTTCATTAGATATAAAATTACCCTCCTTACTTAAGGAGCTAGAGCTTCGAAAAGCTCAGTGAGTTGCAGTATTCGACTTATTGTATTAATTTTGATTAATTGTTATGAATTAATTATGACAGCTTAGGCAAATATTTTTTAATTTTTAGAGTGAAGAATTGTAGATCTTCTCATATATTCTCTTATTTAAAAAAATTTAATTCACTGCCCCTCTCGCTCATTTAAAAACAATTAAGTAATTTAATTATTCAGGAAGCGTAATCGAAGATGAATTGATAATCAATTTCATGTCAGTAAAAAGAGAAGGAAATAATCTATTAATCAAAACAAGTGCCATAGCCATAATCGCTAAAAACATAATTAAATTAACTGTAAAAACTGAATTAATTACTCACACAATTTTAATTCGCTCATTTCCATCATTACTGTTGTACAGTGTTTTCGAAATGTTTGACAAGAGTACGAAAGAACCATCCGATTGTTTGTATTGTATGTTAGGTCCATTGTTAACATTTGGAAGATTTACAGGAGCTACTCCAATCTCCTTCAACTGTATCCATAAATCCGGAAATGGTTACATTGAAAAGTTTGCCTCTTCTCCTACTTATTTTAACATTTCCTTTTTGGTATTGTTCTTAACTATTTCCTTATGCTTATTTTACATGTTTAACATAACTATTTTGGATCAAAACACTTTGTTTCGGTTGGAAAATATAAGAGATTTAATTTTGTATGTGGAAGCTCTGGCAACAAGTTTAATTTTATTAAATCAGCAACGATATAAAATATTGGAGTTGAATGGATTAAATGCAATTATCGATTTTAAACGATATTACAATATTAAAGTGTTTTTACCAAACAAAATTATCAAAGAGTTCAATCTTAAAGTATATGCCGTTGCTGGGTTCTCTATATTGTCTGCTTTTGGTTATTCAATATCTATCGGTAGAGATTATTGGTTACAAAAACAAACTGAATCTTTAACAGTAATTAAAATATTTTTGCATATATTTACCAATACTTTATACGGCATTGTTATTTTGCAAAATTTATTTACAACCACCCTGTATAAAATTATGTACAAGGCGTGTTTTATGAAAATTGAAGAAGTTTTAAAAAATAAATTGCAAACTTCAAATGCGAGTGTTCAAGACAGAAAATTCGAATTACCCTTAGTGGTAAATCTTCAGAAATTGAGTCGGTTGTACATGAGCATTACTCATAATTACCGATATTTTATTAAGTACAGCAGTTTTTCTGGCATAGTGTGGCTAATATCGATGTGTGGTCAGTTAATCTTCAGCTTCAGTTTGGCAACAATTTTTTATCTAGAATACGACTCTATGGACAACGCTTTGTTAACCAACAGCGAAGGGATGCTTGTGGGAATAGTCGTTTATACAACTTACATGGACAGTCTTAAACACATGGTTAAATGGAAAACAATTTTAAAACGAATACATTTTATAACTTTTTACTTTTAGAAAAATCAAATTTCTTCGTTTTTGTTCAAATATCCAATAAATCAACTAAATGTGGAAGAAGCAGCACAAGTAATTATAACTTCAATCCTTTGAGTAATTCCAAAATTAAAAAAATAATTTTACAGGTGGAATGTTTGATAAAACTTTTAAAAATTAGAAAACCCCAATTTGTCATATCTGATATTGTTACTATCGATAATGCCATGTTGGCTACAGTAAGTTAAAATTAATTGGAGAGTAATTTTGAATTTGATAATTGTAATTTTTTTATAGTTTTCAGGAGCTGTTGTGACCTATGTTCTTGTAGCACTACAATTCTACACCAAAGGACGAAATCAGCACTAAATTCGTTATCAATTTATTTAGTTGTAGCTGTAGATCTTACATGTAAATGATTTATCTTAGTTATGTAGTACTAATATTCCAAAAATAAAGAAGCCTGTAAACTGAAAGTTTCAGGTTTTGTTAAAAGATTAGTAGGATCGTTAACCCAAATCTAGCATTAAAAAGTTGCTATAAACAATTCATCAAAATTTTTAGTTTATCTGACGGGGTAATCTTTAATGAGTAATCTTGGAGAATCGTTTCTGGAAATCCATACGCAACGATAACCTACAAGGGATACCCAGTACCGAGACTTAAATTAGTGTGCTTACTTAATTTAATTAAGGAGGATACATGAGGCTTCCGTTAGCTCTCGCCTACAGGAAGATCATGAATTGTCCTTATAAGAATTAGCGACATGGACGACTAACGCAGTGACTCTATTAATAATTCAAACAGAAAATGGTTGTGAGAGAGATATTATCAATATTAGATATACCGTGTGTTTCCAAAAACGGGCCCCAGCTTATAGGGGGTTTATTTGTAACTTTAGACAAATAGAACCTTATATAAAATTAAATGAGACGATCTTTTCTACAATATTAGCGAAAAAAAAGTTATTATTTTCCAAACAGTTAAGGCTGATGGCATCTTCGTTGCTTTTTTTAAATTGCACCATACACATTTTTTAATCTCATATGATAGAGAATTTTTTTCTCTTTTCAATAAGGTAAAGCATTCGTAGGCTTAAATAAGAAAATTTTAAAGAAAAATTGAAAAAACTAAAGCTACATTATTTTTTATCAAGCAAGCTGATTGTTAAAAAAACAAATAATTTTCAATTGTTTAGGTAACTGTGTAAGCTTCTTCACTCAAATCTAATGTTTCATTAAGCCAAGGCCTCTGGTTTGTTTACCATCAGCTTGTTACGAATAAATTACAAGAAGAAAAACTTTTTTATATGGAGCTACATAAAAGACTTAAGTATTTTGAACTGTGTCTGCTAATGTAAATGGGTTACTATGTTGTCAACTTTGTGTAGAAAACAACAGCTCTCACTTTGAACAATTTTTGTGAAAATCTATTATTTTAAATATTCATCGTCAATAGCTTTAGTTGATGACGCCAATTAATAATAAATAAATAATGTTTTACGAGTTTTTTCTTTTAATTTATTTTTTTCTACTTTTAATTTATTCGTAACAAGCTTATCGTAGCCAATCCAGCGGTCGTGGCGCAATGGAACATTAGATTTGAGTGAAGAAGCTTACACAGTTAGCTAAACAATTGAAAATTATTTGTTTTTTTAACAATCAGCTTGCTTGATAAAAAATAATGTAGCTTTAGTTTTTTCAATTTTTCTTTAAAATTTTCTTATTTAAGCCTACGAATGCTTTACCTTATTGAAAAGAGAAAAAAATTCTCTATCATATGAGATTAAAAAATGTGTATGGTGCAATTTAAAAAAAGCAACGAAGATGCCATCAGCCTTAACTGTTCGGAAAATAATAACTTTTTTTTCGCTAAAATTGTAGAAAAGATCGTCTCATTTAATTTTATACAAGGTTTTATTTGTCTAAAGTTACAAATAAACCCGCTATAAGCTGGGGCCCTTTTTTGGAAACAGACGGTATAGATATTATCGGATATTATACTGTCAAGAGCTCTAAGTCACCTTAATAGGGACTTTGTATTTTATCAAACCAAAAACAAAAGTTGATGGCCAACCATATCACAAATAAATAGTGAACGGATTATAAGCTGTATAAAGGAGTACTGTAACACTGGAAACCGGGTGTTGCGTTAATTCTTTTTTAAGCCTCGCTCAGGTGAACTCGTAGCAAGAAATAAAACACACTATGGAAGTAATAAATAATATTATTAAATATTAGACATCTCTTCATATGACATGAGTAGATTACCTATAATATTTTCTTTGAATTTACTTTTTTACATAAAATTGTAATGCGACTAGCACATAAGTAACTATAGTTCCAGCAAACTATAACAATAAATCCAATTAGAATCTTCGGAATTTGTATATGATGTACAGTCAAAACCGGTTATATCGACACCGCTTTGAACGACATATCGGATATAACGACGAAATGTAGAAGTCCCTTTTTTTTGCTTTTAGCATTGTTTTAAACATAATTTCTTAGTACGACTACCGGTTAGAACTACCGAATTTTGCGGTCCCTTCAAAGTCGTTATAACCGGTTTTAACTGTAAGTTTAAAATATTTCAATTACTGAGATTCTCTCGGATTATCTTTAAAAAAAATAACAGTTAAATCTGAGCTCTTAAGTTCTCCAGTAGAGAATCTTGAATTCTTGTTAGTCTATGCACAGGATAGACCAAGAAATGCGCCGGAGCTTACAAATTTACCACAGTTTGATGTAATTAGTACATCTTCATAGCTTGCTAGATTTTAAGTGAGATAGACAACTTTTCAACCCGAGAAAAAAAAATTAATTCAGTGATGAAATACTACAAATTGTTTTAAAATCATCACGAAGTGCCAATTACATCAAAATGATTTCTGATATTATATTCAAATTAATCATTTGGTCATGACGTGTCATAGATTGTATCGTACACTCAAATAAATTTTTACTTATTAACCTATAAATAATAACTCTTACCGGCGCCAACACACCACGATCAATATTAAAAATATCAGAAGCCTTCAATACTGGCTTTTTAATCTTCAGAATAGTAATCATTATTTCCACCTAAAATAAAATTACATTTACACAAATCAATTTGAATTTTGCCCATATTTACTTGAGCTGCCTCACTAGCATTGAGTTTGCTAATTGGAAACTTAAATAGAAAAGTCAACAGATCGTTGCCCTAAAATTAATTTGTTTTAAAAGATATTAACAAACTGAGTGAGCTGAAAATATTGTTGCCTGCTTGAATTTCCCGCTAATTAATTAATAGCTAAAGTCCGAAACTTATGAGAAGAGTAAGGCGAAGCCAATGCACTATAACGAAAATGTGTCGTGTAATATCTGGTCGCATCAATTTTAGAGATACAGAGAGAGAGAGAGAGAGAGAGCACTCTCTCCCTCCATCTGTACTAAGCAAGATATTGGCTCCGTCCTATTCTTCTCCTAAATTTCTGACTATATACCACTAAGACTTGTACCAATTATTTTTATGGTTCTATGTTACGTTTAGCGATGTACAAAAAATAGCTCGAAATGCTATTTCCTAATTTAAAGTAAAAGGTTTTTATTTATTCAATGGGCAACACGCAACTCGAAAACGACATTGGTCGTTGGCGTTACCAACTTTAAGTGATAAAAATACCCATTTCTACCACGCGCCAAATTCAAACAGACTACAATATTTTTAGCTCATCCCGTAGTTCTAATTTGACAACAAACCAGATTTTTAATGTTGTCGAAATAACAAATGTAGGTAATAAGGATACTTAAAGTGCTAGAACTTTGTATTAGTAAAAAGTAATCGATGTATCCTACTTCGTTATAATAAATGGACGTCAAATAAAAAGTTATTATTAACAATCCACACATTGTTGTCAACTTTAAGATACCACTACAGCTCGAAAAGTAGACAAATTGTTGATAGTTGTGATGAATGCCGAGGTATAAGCGATTCATTCTTTTGAGACGTATTTCTAATGGTAAATTGCTTAGGTTCTCATCCAACCCATGTAGTTTCATACGAATAGTTTCGTTTAGAATGTTTTTAATTGTACTCAAACACTTTTTGTGCATCTTCTTATGTATAGCAGCATTAAACATACTTTGCAACAAAATAGAAGTGTGTAGAAAAATTGTCGAAAAAGTTATATAACATTTTATGTATATCCAAAAAATCTATTGAGTTTCGAAATAAAATTTTTTAGTATATTGCAAAAGAATTAAAATTTCCACAAGCACCATCGCTACAGCAACGCAATAAAATTGAAAAATAAAAATTTTAACGCTTTTGTCCGAAAAGAAATTTGTGATGCGATAATATTTCTTATTTTTTATAATTTTATCCAATCCATTCCAGTCCAGTAACTTGTGCTTCTGTTTCAGCAAACAAATTATGCAAGCGCCAAGCGTGTCCACAAATATTAACAATTCCATTAAATTTTCATAAATTATCATTAAGTTTGTTTGATAAATTGTTACTGAGAAAAAGTACGATAGTACTAAAGCAACTGTTATTACTAAAAATATAGTAGAAATTGTCATTGAAGTAGGCGACGAAGTAAAAAGTGCGTTGCAGATTTTTTGTTCTGTGTGAACACATTTGAAGGAGATGGGTGCGACTCCTACAAACCTGCCGAAGTGAATTAAAGGACTTAACATACAAACCAAACAGTCCTCTAATAATTGTTGTGATTTCTTTGCAAACATTTTTTAGGAAAATATAGATAAATGCTAACGTTTAAAACACCAAATCGTGACTACACTGAAAGAAATGATAGTAGTCATAGTTAATAAATATTTTTTTGAGTCAGATTTATTTATACTTAATTATTTGGATTTCTGAAAAATAAAATCTATTAACTATTGTCAGTTCTTATAAATCGGTATATTTCTTATAAATCAATGCTTTATTACTGTCTATTTTGTTTGTAGTTAATGTAGCTGGTTTATAATAAGTAAGAAAGAAATATGCTAACTATAAAATTTAAATTTGGTAATAATAACTAAACCTTTTCTTGTATGTAATAAGGCACTATTTGGGTGTAATAAACCATTAGTAAATAAATATAATTTTCCAAACATTTACTAAAAATAAATTTTGATTTATTAAAAATATTATACCACAAGGTTATAAACTGTTTAACAGCGAAGTCGGGAGTGACGCTTGATGCAGTGTATTTTGTGTATTGTGTATAAATAATACTTCTGATTATTTCATTTTATTTATTTTAATTAAAAATAATACCTAATTAATAATTTCTGAAGTTTAATAATATACCATTATGTTAAAAAACAAATTATTTGAAGAGAATGGAATTGATAGTGTCGCCATGTTGCAAAAGTTTGTGCAAGTGTGCAAGAGGATAACTTCGACTTGAAAGAGCAGTGGAAAGAGCTCATTCTTGTGCTTGATATACACGTATGAAACTAAAAACCAAATTCGAATGTTGATCATCGACTTCAATAATTAAAAGACTGTAAGTATAATTAAAAAGTAATTATGCATGTATTAATTCTTGGCGTTTATTGTTATAGCGTATCACTGATTTTTGCCGAAGTGCCATCATCAGCCACTCCAACGTCTCCAACTACGACGAGTACCATTGCTGAATGGATGTTACCAAAAATTGGAAGGAAGCAATTTATATTAGAAGTGAAATAAATAACTAATTACCTTATAATACTTACTCACCATTATGGAGAGAATGTTAATTATAAATAAATATTTACTTGATTGAAATAAGGATTTATTTTTTATCAATACGGAATTATTTCAAGGAAATTAGACATATTACTATTCAATTCTATTTTATTTGTGGTTACTATACCTACATTTACTGTTAATAAATATTATTTTTTATTATCAATTGTAATCTGATTATAATTAATAATTTGTTTGTATTAAATCGGGGAAATTTAAATAGTTTTTTATATTTCGGTTCTGTAATGGAGCTATTACGATACCGAAAGTAGTTTCGTAATAGCTGAAGGCGTGTCTGAAAAGTGTAGTCAAATTTATTTTTTCGAAGTTGGTATTATGTATTTTTTTTAAATATTTTTTTTAATTTTTCGGGGATCGAACCCTCGACCTTGATAACCAGAAGTCGCACTTCTATCAATCAGGCCAAACGGACTTTCAATAAATTTAAGTTCCAATTGTCTTATTAATAGTGAAAAACGTCAACGGTTGACACGACAGGTAAATACCATGTTTATGGTAATCACCTAATGGTGGAACCAAAAACTGGACTGTGTGTACTTTTATAGATTTAAATTAAAATTTCTTTTATAGAAAAAAATTGATCTAGAAATTTAACTTGTAAAAATTTGTGAAAATAGTAAACTTTTAATTGTTCAAAAATATGACATTAGCATGCGATAAATTTCAATAAGATATTTAAATAATTTATATTTTGTAGTAAACGTTATTTTTGTGAAAATTTTAAAGAATATTTAATATTTATGTACTTAGGTGTTTATTTAATTTTTATTTCAATTCAATACATTTTAGACGAAAAAAAATATAATTTTATAGTTAGAAAATTTTGAAACGTCAGTACTGTCATTATATTATAAACAGAAGTACCAACCGACAAAAAATAACCTCAATTTTGAAATTTTAAATTTGTTACAATTTTTAATTTTAAAGGCCGAAATATAAAAAATATTGTATGATATTTGTGTTAAAAGTGATTTTATTTTGTTCGTTGAGTTACTCAACTCGTTTCACTCGTTTCGTAATCTTCTCAAACTTACAAAATAACCCGTCCCTTTTAACACGCATATCATAAACTACTATTATTAAACCCCTTGTTTTTGAAAAATAAATATTTGGTTCGCCATTTTTCAGTAAAGGATTTATTAACAATTACCAAAATTCCTTAATTATTAACAAACACTTCTCTCAGTGTAGTAAAAACAATAATTAAAAATTTCAGACTAATATAGGTAATTAATTTTGTTAATAATTAATGTTAATGGTAGTAGGTAGTTATTGATAGTAAATTAACAATTAATTTCGTTTTAATAAATAATAACCTCACGATTTCAAACGGTGGATCAGAATGACCACTGGAAAAAGTAGCTGTAAAGCCAATAAAAACAAAAAAGTTTTTAGATGTGCAAACACAAGAGATCTGGCGATTATGGTTAGCTCCACCCTTTTTAATCAATTTTTAAGAATATTGAGCATCTAGATAAAGCGATATTCATTGGATTCACCGCCTAATTCTTCGAGTAAAGCTTGGTCCACACGATGATAGTTGCTAGCATGATTGTGGCTTTCTAAGACTTAGACTAAGACTAATGCCCGTATTTATAGAGAGATCTCAAGCACTTGCTCGTACTCAAGACCGAGACGAGGCCGGTTTTTATTGTATAATACAATAGAAACCAATAGCAACCGATTTTGATCTCGTGCTTGAGTACGAGATCGATTCGAGATCGCTTTATAAATACGGGCATAAGACTTCTGTTATTTCTCCTAGATTGCTCAAGGGAATGGCAGGCCCATTTTACTTGATAGTATAATCTCTACAGTTCAGTTTGGAATACTTACTAATATTAACTCAGTGATGTTTAGGATGATGTCAGTGAGTTTAGGAGAGTAGACACTCACAGCTCTTGGCTTCTTGTACTTTGTCCGTGCTTCGAGTATGCAATTTTTACACTTTCTGCAGTTGATTGCCCATGACTACATTGCATAAGCATATGCTATGGCTGTCATTGACTGCAGATGGCTACCACTGGCAGTTCATTTTTCATATACTGAATGCAGAGAGTGAATAACTTTACAGACAGGTCTATTAGAGCCCTTTTAGATGGACTAAGTATCGTACTAACTGTTAGTAACTGAATCAACTCAAGAAGTAGTCGTCGTCAGTAGAAATTTTGACGCACGACCGTGGACGATTTAAGATACTTAGTCCATCTAAAACGACCCTTAGATGTCATGTTGGCAAGCAAAATCGCCCTCTCTCAACATTCATATCCCTGCTTTTATTCCCTAAAAACATTTTGACAAACGCTCTTAATTACTTCCTCCGCTCAATTTTTTTTATTCGCCATTAATAAGTAATAATTCTAATGTTGTGGAATCTCAATTAAACAAATAACAAAATAGATTGATAATTAAAACAAGTGCCATAGCTTAGCCATATCAGTTCAAATCTCCACCAAATGGAAAAATCAATTTCCGGTTTTTAATTTAGTCGTTGGTCTCTTTAAGTCCAAGCTATGGGTGTTTTCAAACTGTTCACAAGAAAATCCAAAGAACAAACCGATTGTTTGTATTGTATGTTAGGTCCATTATTAACAGTTGGAAGATTTACAGGAGCTACTCCAATATCCTTCAGTTGTATCCATAAATCCGAAAATGGTTACAACGAAAAGTTTGCTTCTTCTCCTACTTATTTTAAAATTTCGTTTTTTGTATTGTTCTTAGCTATTTCTTTGTTGTTATTTCTTATATTTAACACTGTCGACTTTAACACCACAGCGTTGTTTCGTTTGGAAACCTTAAGAGATTTGGTCTTGTATATGGAAGCTGTTGGCATGAGCTTAATTTATATGAGCAAGCAAAAATATAAAATGTTGGAGTTGAACGGATTAACTGCAATTATTGATTTTAAAGAATATTACAATATAAAAGAGTTTTTACCAAACAAAACAATTAAAAAATTTCATCTTCTAATTTATTTTCTAATTGGAGTAATTATATTTGGAAATTTGTTCTTTGCGGTGTATATTCGTGAAGATTATTGGATGCAGCAACATACTGGGCCTCTTACAATAATTAAAGTATGTTTAACAGTATTTTCCCATCTATTGTATTCAACTATTATGGTGCAAAATTTAGTTGCAATCACTCTGTATAAAATATTGTATAAAGTTTGTTTGGTGCAAATTCAAGAAGTTTTAAACAACAAATTGGAAACTCCAAATCAGAGCGTTCACGAAAAAAAATTGGAATTACCTTTAGTGGTGCAACTTGAAAGATTGAGTCGATTGTACATGAGCATTACCTATAATTACCAACAGTTTATCTATTACAATGGTTTTTCTGGAATTTTATGGTTAATAACAATCGGTTGTCTGATAATATTCAGCTATAGTTTGGCCACACTTTTTTGGATTGAAAATCATTATATTGACAACGCTTTATTACTTACTACAGAAGCAAAGTGTTTGGGAATAATTGTTTCTGTAGTTCGTATGGAAAGTCTTAAAAATATGGTAAATGGAAAAACACATTTTATAAGTGATTGTTAAATTTTCTTTTCAGAATAACCAAACAATTGCATTTTTGTTTAAATATCGAACAAAAAAACTTGATTTTCAGGAAGCTGCACAAGTAGTTATAAGTCCCCCCATTTAAAATATAGTATTTTTACATAATTTTTCTAGGTCGAATGTTTGATAAAACTGTTAAGAGTTAAAAAACCCTTATTTCTGTCAAATCTTATTTGACAGAAATTTGTGAGGAGTGGTCTAGCTATTTCAGGTCGCTAAACGGAGTATAGTAACTTAATAATTTTGATTTTTATTATTAAAGCTATTGTTTTAGTTTTTAGGCACTGTTGTTACTTATGTTCTAGTAACCCTACAATTTTCTTTCAATTGATGAAATAAACACTAAATTTTATGCACTGTAAAAATATAATACTAAAATTTAGATTACAAACGTCTAGAACGACTGTTCTGTAAATATTTTTGCTTGAGCTTTATTATCTGGTTTTTAAAATTTCCTGCGACAGAAAAAACTGACCTATTCTCGAGATTTATAAATGGAACATCCATCTATATGTTTATGCAATGTCGCAGTATAATTTAGATTAAAAGGATTATGAAGATTATAGATCTAAAGCAAAACCGTTTTAAAGTATTGAAGCTGGAGCTTTTTTATCATGTCATAAAATGTAATTACTATGGAATAATAACTTTCTCTTTTAATGTTTAAATAAAGTCTGAATCTGAACCAGCATTACTATAAAAATTATATAGTTATTTCGAATTACTGTATCATTAACTAGCGCTTTAGAACATAAAACATCCGGAAGGACGGTTAGCAGCCGATGTCTATAAGAGACAATGCGACGGAATTGACATTTTAGAAGTTCATGGAGGACTCATCCAGTCCGTCGAGTTTACATTTTATTGGCTGTCTTGATATTTTCTTCTAAGTGGGAGTATAAGCATTAAGCAACCATTTCAATTGTATAAATTGCTATATTTACTCGTTCATTGCGATTCATATTATTAGCTAAATAGTTCTTTCCTGGTAGCGTAGGGTATTATATCTATATTGAATGTATGAACGCATACACGCGCTCCCTGAATTTCTGTATATCACTGCCCTTTCTTTCTGTCTCCGTTTTTACTTCTCTTGCTCTCCGTCTTTATCTCTCTCTCTCTCTACTACGATAATTTGGATATCCGTGTTCAATCTTGAGTTATTTGCTCATAAATTTGCTTTGGAAAACTCTTAGAGCAGATCTTTTGTTGGATCAAAGGTGTTGGATGTTTCTTAACATTTGTTATCCCTTTTCATTCAGAATAGAGGTAAAATTTGGCTAATTCTAGTCTTAATTACTACTACTATTACTTCTTAATTACTACTATAATTTCGTATGTTTAAAATTTTCTCACTCGCTAAATACAAATTTACACTAATTAATTCAATTATTGAAGAAGCTTAATCGAACTTTAATTAATTTATCAACAAAACAAATTAAAAATCAATAGTTAATTCAAATTAAGTTGACAACCACATTAAATAAATTGAATGGCATCAATTGACTCATTTTCTTTGTTCATGAACAAGAGAGTGTTTTCAAAATGTTCACAAAAAATTCCAACGAGCCATCCGATTGCCTGTGTTGTATGCTAGGCCCATTACTCAAACTTGGACGATTTACAGGAATTACTACAATATCTTTCAATTGTGTCCATAAATCCCAAAATGGTTATAACGAAGAGTTTGAATCTTCTCCAACTTATTTCAAAATTTCTTTCTTGGTGTTGTTTTTAATTATTTCTTTGTGGTTATATTATATCTTCAACGTGGCAATTGTTGAAACGAAGATTTTGTTTCGTTTGGAGAGCGTACGAGATATTATTTTGTTTGTGGAAACTTTTGGGACATCTTTAATTTATATTTATCAACACAAATATAAAATATTGGAATTGAATGGATTAAATGCAATTATTTATTTAAAACGATATTACAACATAAGGGTGTTTTTACCTAACAAAACTATTAAAAAGATTCGTCTTCAGATTTTTCTCTTAACTGGATGGGCCTTTTTGAGCGCTATTATATTTCCAGTAACTATGGCTAAGTATTATTGGATGAATCAACAAAGTGAATTTTTTTCCACAATTAGAGTATTTTTAACAGTACTTATCCAAATGATGTACACAATTTTGGTTTTTCAAATTTACTTTACAATCGCCCTATATAAAATTATGTACAAGGTGTGTTTGATGAAAATTGAAGAAGTTTTAAAGAATAAATTACAAACTTCAAATGGGAGTAACGATCGACCTTTAGTGGTACAACTTAAGAGATTGAGTCGGTTGTACATCAGTCTTACCCATAATTACCAACAGTTTATCAATTATAACAGTTTTGCTGGAATTTTATGGTTAATATCGATGTGCGGTATATTAATCTTCAGTTTCAGTGTGGCAACAATTTTTTATTTGGATTACAATTACATTAACAACGCTTTAATAGCTAATAGTGAAGGAATGCTTATTGGCACACTAGTTTATACATTTCACTTTGAAAGTCTTAAAAACATAGTTAATGAGAAACCATTTGCAATGAAATATCTTTTAATTAAAATTTGCTTTTTAGAATAATCAGTTGTTACCGTTTTTGTTTAAATATCCAACAAACAAACTGAATGCCCAGGAAGCTGCACAAGTATCCATTAGTAATTAATAAATTATTATACAATATTATTGATAATATTTTTCCAGGTTGAATCTTTGATAACACTTTTAAAAATAAAAAAACCAAAGTATATTGTTTCTGATGTATTTTCAATTGAAAGTAGCATTTTAGCTTCAGTAAGTTGAAATTAATTAGTATAAATTGTAAATCGGATAATTTTTATTTTAGTTTATAGGGGCTGTTGTGACTTACGCTCTGGTAACATTACAGTTCTACATCAATGGACGAAATTAACACTTAATTTAATATTTTTCAATTGCTTACTGTAGCGTTGTAGATCTTACACTAACTTATAATAAACGTAATTTTGAATGTGTGGTTAAAGGTTTTTTTTACTTGTAAACAATTAATGACAATCAGTTTTTTTGAAAAGCAAGGAGTCAAGGTCCACAGTTTCTTTGAATGTATGAATAGTAAACAGAAGTTTTTAATTCGTCTCTTACACTTTTCAATGTTTACTCCAAAAAGATATACACAGTAGCACTACCTTTAAAGCGCTAGAGCCTCAAGAGGTAGAGAGAGTTGCAGAATTCGACTCATGATAATTTTTCAAATTTGATTAATTGTTATAAATTAACTATAATGCAATAACGAAAGCCGGGTGTTAGATGAATTAATCTCCCACAAGGAGAACCCTGGGAAACAGGTGGAAACCACAATAAAACACACTTTTAATGGGAAGTTATCAATATATTTATTATTTAATAAAAAATAACCCTCCCAGACCACCAGACCTCGTCCTGGATCTAACCGGTCCTCGAAGAGAGTTCAATAAGCGTGTACAAACTAGAAAATGGCCAAAATAGTCCCAGACCACTAGTACACTCTTTAAGATCTAACTGGTCTTCAAAGAGAGATCACTAGGCCTGGACAACTATAGACGCTCTTTCCCACCAGATCACTAGTCCGCTATCTTAAGAAAGAGATCACTAGACCTAATAACAATAAAATGTCCACTTACCAGATCACTAGTAAGTCCTCTCATTAAGATCCAAATTGGTCCTCTAAGAGAAATCTTTAGAACTGATGAGACACAGGAGGGCAGAGGGGGGATTTCTTCTTCTAGAACAATAATCTTCTCTTCAAGGTCCAAATTGGTTCTCTAAGAGAGATCACTAGCCCTAAAAGAAAGAAACAGGGACTATACTTATTCCAGCAGATCAATTAATAGTCCTCTCTTTAAGATCGAAAGCACTCCTCAGCTCCTCTAAGAGAGATCAATAGTCCTGATCAAAAAACTGGCACAATAACTTCTCGTCCTTAGATCAATAGTTCTCTCCATAACATCGAAAGCGGTCATCTATGAGAGAGTCCTAGGGTTCTAAATGTGGATTCACGGGCGTCGCTGAAGGCAAGGGGAAATTGACTAAAGGGAAATTAACAAAAGCAGACAACTAAGTAATTCTGCTCAAATCTTTGTGAGATTGGACTCAAATGACGGAGCTTGAAAAACTGAGCACGGACATTTATCTCTATTTTGAGCTCAACGACAGCGTTAGCAAAAAGGATTTAAAGTAGCTATTTTTAACGATACATTTCCAGGATGCTATACTATATCAGTATTTGGATCCAGCATCCGGATAGAATTTTGCATCGTTACAATAACAGCTAGGACAAATATTTTTATGGGTTTCGCTAGAGAATTTTTAGGTCTATAATTTTCATTAGATATAAAATTACCCTCAAACCACTACTTAAGGAGCTAGAGCTTCGAAAAGCTCAGTGAGTTGCAGTATTCGACTTATTGTATTAATTTTGATTAATTGTTATGAATTAATTATGACAGCTTAGGCAAATATTTTTTAATTTTTAGAGTGAAGAATTGTAGATCTTCTCATATATTCTCTTATTTAAAAAAATTTAATTCACTGCCCCTCTCGCTCATTTAAAAACAATTAAGTAATTTAATTATTCAGGAAGTGTAATCGAAGATGAATTGATAATCAATTTTATGTCAGTAAAAAGAGAAGGAAATAATCTATTAATCAAAACAAGTGCCATAGCCATAATCGCTAAAAACATAATTAAATTAACTGTAAAAACTGAATTAATTACTCACACAATTTTAATTCGCTCATTTCCATCATTACTGTTGTACAGTGTTTTCGAAATGTTTGAAAAGAGTACGAAAGAACCATCCGATTGTTTGTATTGTATGTTAGGTCCATTGTTAACATTTGGAAGATTTACAGGAGCTACTCCAATCTCCTTCAACTGTATCCATAAATCCGAAAATGGTTACATCGAAAAGTTTGCCTCTTCTCCTACTTATTTTAACATTTCCTTTTTGGTATTGTTCTTAACTATTTCCTTATGCTTATTTTACATGTTTAACATAACTATTTTGGATCAAAACACTTTGTTTCGGTTGGAAAATATAAGAGATTTAATTTTGTATGTGGAAGCTCTGGCAACAAGTTTAATTTTATTAAATCAGCAACGATATAAAATATTGGAGTTGAATGGATTAAATGCAATTATCGATTTTAAACGATATTACAATATTAAAGTGTTTTTACCAAACAAAATTATCAAAGAGTTCAATCTTAAAGTATATGCCGTTGCTGGGTTCTCTATATTGTCTGCTTTTGGTTATTCAATATCTATCGGTAGAGATTATTGGTTACAAAAACAAACTGAATCTTTAACAGTATAATTAAAATATTTTTGCATATATTTACCAATACTTTGTACGGCATTGTTATTTGGCAAAATTTATTTACAACCACCCTGTATAAAATTATGTACAAGGTGTGTTTTATGAAAATTGAAGAGGTTTTAAAAAATAAATTGCAAACTTCAAATGTGAGTGTTCAAGAATGAAAATTCGAATTACCCTTAGTGGTACATCTTCAGAAATTGAATCGGTTGTACATGAGCATTACTCATAATTACCGATATTTTATTAATTACTGCAGTTTTTCTGGCATAGTGTGGCTAATATCGATGTGTGGTCAGTTAATCTTCAGCTTCAGTTTGGCAACAATTTTTTATCTAGAATACGACTCTATGGACAACGCTTTGTTAACCAACAGCGAAGGGATGCTTGTGGGAATAGTCGTTTATACAACTTACATGGACAGTCTTAAACACATGGTTAAATGGAAAACAATTTTAAAACGAATACATTTTCAAACTTTTTACTTTTAGAAAAATCAAATTTCTTCGTTTTTGTTCAAATATCCAATAAATCAACTAAATGTGGAAGAAGCAGCACAAGTAATTATAACTTCAATCCTTTGAGTAATTCCAAAATTAAAAAAATAATTTTACAGGTGGAATGTTTGATAAAACTTTTAAAAATTCGAAAACCCAAATTTGTCATCTCTGATATTGTTACTATCGATAATGCCATGTTGGCTACAGTAAGTTAAAATTAATTGGAGAGTAATTTTGAATTTGATAATTGTAATTTTTTTATAGTTTTCAGGAGCTGTTGTGACCTATGTTCTTGTCGCACTACAATTCTACACCAAAGGACGAAATCAGCACTAAATTCGTTATCAATTTATTTAGTTGTAGCTGTAGATCTTACATGTAAATGATTAATCTTAGTTATGTACTAATATTCCAAAAATAAAGAAGCTTGTAAACTGAAAGTTTCAGGTTTTGTTAAAAGATCAGTAGGCTCGTTAACCCAAATCTAGCATTAAAAAGTTGCTATAAACAATTCATCAAAATTTTTATTTTATCTGACGAGGTAATCTTTAATGAATAATGAGTAATCTTGCAGAATCGTTTCTGGAAATCCATACGCAACGATAACCTACAAGGGATACCCATTACCGAGACTTAAATTAGTGTCCTTACTTAATTTAATTAAGGAGGATACAAGAGGCTTCCGTTAGCTCTCGCCTACAGGAAGATCATGAATTGTCCTTGTAAGAATTAGCAACATGGACGACTAACGCAGTGACTCTATTAATAATTCAAACAGAAAATGGCTGTGAGAGAGATATTATTCGTTCACTATTTATTTGTGATATGGTTGGCCCTGTTAGGGTGACTGATTACACCATTTTGGTACTGTCAAGAGCTCTCAGTCAACTTAATAGGTACTTTTTATTTTGGCAAACCAAAAACAAAAGTTGATGGCCAACCATATCACAAATAAATAGTGAACGGATTATAAGCTGTATAAAGGAGTACTGTAATAGTGGAAAACGGGTGTTGCATTAATTCTTTTTTAGGCCTCGCTTAGGTGGAGTCGGGGGGACTCGTAGCAAGAAATAAAACACACTATGGATGTAATAAAAAAATAAAATATGATTTTATATTTCGGTTCTGTAATGGAGCTATTACGATACCGAAAGTAGTTTCGTAATAGCTGAAGGCGTGTCTGAAAAGTGTAGTCAAATTTATTTTTTCGAAGTTGGTATTATGTATTTTTTTTAAATATTTTTTTTAATTTTTCGGGGATCGAACCCTCGACCTTGATAACCAGAAGTCGCACTTCTATCAATCAGGCCAAACGGACTTTCAATAAATTTAAGTTCCAATTGTCTTATTAATAGTGAAAAACGTCAACGGTTGACACGACAGGTAAATACCATGTTTATGGTAATCACCTAATGGTGGAACCAAAAACTGGACTGTGTGTACTTTTATAGATTTAAATTAAAATTTCTTTTATAGAAAAAAATTGATCTAGAAATTTAACTTGTAAAAATTTGTGAAAATAGTAAACTTTTAATTGTTCAAAAATATGACATTAGCATGCGATAAATTTCAATAAGGAATTTAAATAATTTATATTTTGTAGTAAACGTTATTTTTGTGTATTAAAATTTTAAAGAATATTTAATATTTATGTACCTACTTAGGTGTTTATTTAATTTTTATTTCAATTCAATACATTTTAGACGAAAAAAAATATAATTTTATAGTTAGAAAATTTTGAAACGTCAGTACTGTCATTATATTATAAACAGAAGTACCAACCAACAAAAAATAACCTCAATTTTGAAATTTTAAATTTGTTACAATTTTTAATTTTAAAGGCCGAAATATAAAAAATATTGTATGACATTTGTGTTAAAAGTGATTTTATTTTGTTCGTTGAGTTATTCAACTCGTTACACTCGTTTCGTAATCTTCTCAAACTTACAAAATAACCCGTCCCTTTTAACACGCATATCATAAACTACTATTATTCAAAACTAATAACAAAAATAATAATAATAATTTGATTTAATTAACTTCTTTAGTACTGCACGCTTAATTAATTTCTAAGAGGTGGCAATTAGTCAAAACCGCTCTTTGTAAAGCTTGGATATCCTAGGAAAGCGGTGCCGTCTAATAGCGGCCGTAATATGACGGCCAATGACGTCACAAAAAGCGTTTCCATATACTTACCCTGAGTCCTATAAAGCTTGGATTAGCTTAGTTCGACAACTAACCTCAAAATGGAACTGTTTATTTAATAGTAATCAATACTGTTTTGTCAAAAACAGCTGTGAGAAGGTTAAATTAATTGTAATTCGACAGTAAAGTGTTATAGTAAAGGCAGTAACAGTCGGAAGAACAAATACAAAGTTCCATTTTAAGGTTAGTTGTCGAATTAAGCTAATCCAGAGCTTTATAGGACTTAGGGTTAATTGTACATTTAAATGTACATGGTTTCCTTAATAGCGGTGCTGTCACACCGCTTTTAGGGATATTTTCGACTTCACCGCTACGTGATATCACCACCGTCATATTACGGGCGCTATTTAACGGTACCGTTATCCTAGGAAACCAAAGCTTAACCTGACCAGGCGTAGAGCCCATACATGTGCTCTACGCCTGATACATAGGTAACACTACTAGCATACCTCAATGAAAGTTTCTTTTGGTTTACGTTGTAGTGGAGCAACTAGGTCTTACGGCAATAATTTTACTCTTGATATGTAGAAAATTCAATTCTCTTTCAGTTCAAAATAACAATTAAAACAAATTAATTTTTTCTGCGATTTCTTTGAAAATAAAAATGAAATGTCTAAACTGTTTGGCCACAAAAACCATTTTAGTAGTCGAAATTTGTTTCTTTTTTGCACAATGAGATCCAAGAAAATCGATAACTGACTTTACCAAGAAACGGAAACTGATGAGTGAGGTAATAATCTTCTTAAAAAACGATTATAATCTTATCCTAAATGATCATCGTGTAAAAATTCTTAAATTTAAATAATAAAAGAACTACATACAATAGAAAAGACACTAATGGGTTTTCTAAAAATTCTATGATAACAGTAATTTTCGAAATTACTTTGCAAATAAATCTACCCTGACCAACCCTTCCATAGGACCAACATTTTATAAACTTTTAGTTAAGCGTTTGATTTAATTTAGTGTAGTTGTCATTGTCAGAATGTCATTTTCTATATGCACCATTCTGAGAAATTTGAAAAAGATTAAATAATAATACCAATCAAAACAAGAAAATGCGTACATTTTAATTTGTATTTTAATTGTGTAATTTCAGAATATCGTCGTAGATTCCGCAAAACCTCGTATTAACATTTTATCAAGTTTTCCAGAAGCGATGAAATACCTTTTTGATTTGCTGTTTGAAATTTTTAATTTTGGTTTTGCACAGAGTTCGACATTGAACTTGCAGCTTAATACACAAAAATGTCAAAAATTGTCTAATACGAGGTTTTACGTAATCAACGACGATTATATATTTCAATTATTGTAAACGTCGATTATTGCACTTGCTAGTAATTTTAACAATAAGCAATAGGTTGATCTCTTTTCACACGCTTTCGATGTCTTTCACAAATGTCCATGTAGCTTCTTAAAGACTAGATTTACCTTAATTTGACCTCTATTATGAACGAAAACAAAATTATGCTGTTGAAACATCCAGCACAAATACTTCAGTTATCTAGTTGACAAGTACACATAGAACAAAGAAAAAATCATCAGTTGACTTATCTTTAAACGTTTTCGACGTCTCTCCCGAATGTCAATGTAGCTCCTTAAAGACTACAATTATGTCAATGTGACCTCTATTATGAATTAAAGAAGATAAAATGTTCTTTCAGAAGCATCCAACACACAGGTGGTTGTCTTTAAATAACTACCGGCCCGTGACTGAGCGTTTGTGTAGAAAACGCTCTATAATTAAAAAAAAGACGGTATCGTTCATTTAAGCAATGAATTAAAAATTACAGATTGATAGTGATATTACATTTATTTAATTTAACAAAATAATAGACATCTCTTCATAATGACATGAGTTGATTACCTATAATATTTTCTTTCAGTTTACTTTTTTACATAAAATTGTAATGCGACGAGCACATAAGTAACTATAGTTCCAGCAAACTAAAACAATAAATCCAATTAGAATCTTCGGAATTTGTATATTAGGCCAGTAAACAAGTACATCTTACCTTGCGAAAGGTCATGTAGTTTTGGATTTTGGATATGTTATATGTACCTAGGCCCTTATTAAAAACTCAAGTTTTGGAATTCGACGCGCCTGTGCGCGCTTCAGTACAACCACTTTTGTGTCACTTTTTTCGATTTTTGCTCAATAACTCTTTACTAGTACGACCTACACAAAATATTAATGTTACCTGTTTTCTAGAGCACAAAATTTGCTACAATTTATCCCAATAACGTGTTTTTCTAAACCATACAGTTACCGAAATACAGAGCTTCAAAGTACAAAATTTTTCAAAAAGTTAGGGAAAACTACCACAAAAAAGAGAGTGTTCATCATCTTAACGGTTTATTGGTTCAATTTAAAGACAACATGAGTAACACTTTGTAGCTATATGATAGATCTGTGCATAAAAAATTACAAATATGACCACAATACGAAGAATATTTTATACAGGGTAAGTCGGGAGGAACGCACCAAACGCCAAGGGTGTATTTTACATGTAAATATAAGAAGAAAAAACCAAAAAGTTGTAGTCCGATTTTTATTGGTTTTCAAGTTACAACGACTTAAAAGCTTGAATCGTTAGTAATATAATTTCATTAATTTATAAAAATACCCTTTTTTTTAACTTTAAAGCTCTTTATTTCGATAACATGGTTTTCTAAACCTCATATTTACGGAAATACAGAGCTTCAAAGTATAAAAAGTGGGTTTTTCAAAACTAATGAAATTTATATTACTAAATATTCAAACTTTTAAGTCGTTGTAACTTGAAAACCAATAATAATCGGACTACAACTTTTGGGTTTTTTCGTCTTAGACTTACATGTAAAATACCCCGTTGGCGTTTGGTGCATTCCTTCCGACTTACCCTGTATAAAATATTCTTCATATTGTGGTCATATTTGTAATTTTTTATGCACAGATCTATCATATAGCTACAAAGTGTTACTCATGTTGTCTTTAAATTGAACCAATTAACCGTTAAGATGATGAACACTGTCTTTTTTGTGGTAGTTTTCCCAAACTTTATGAAAAATTTTGTGCTTTGAAGCTTTGTATTTCGGTAATTGTATGGTTTAGAAAAACATGTTATAGGAATAAATTATAGCAAATTTTGTGCTTTAGAAAATAGGCAACATTAATGTTTTACGTAGGACGCACTAGTAAAGAGTAATCGAGCAAAAACCGAAAAAAGTGACACAACAGTGGTCGCACTGAAGCGCGCACAGGCGCGCCGAATTCCAAAACTTGGATTTTTAATAAGGGCCTAGGTACATTTATACAACATATCCAAAATCCAAAACTACATGACCTTTTGTAAGGTAGCATACGCTTATTACGACCTGTTTACTGGGCTATATGATGTACAGTCAAAACCGGTTATAGCGACACCGCTTTGGATGCCATATCGGATATAACGACGAATTGTAGGAGTCCCTTTTTTTTTGTTTTTAGCATTGTTTTAATCATAATTTCTTAGTACGACTACCGGTTATAACGACCGAATTTTGCGGTCCCTTCAAAGTCGTTATAACCGATTATAACTGTATAGGTTTAAAATATTTCAATTACTAAGATTCTCTCGGATTATCTTTAAAAAAAATAACTGTTAAATCTCAGCTCTTAAGTTCTCCAGCAGTAGAGAATCTCAAATTCTTGTTGTCTCTGTACAGGGTGGATAAAGAAATCCGCCTGAGCTCAATCAAAATTGTTCGTTTTAAATACCACACTTTGATGTAATTAGCACATCTTCATAGCTTGCTAGATTTGAAGTGCGATACACAACTTTTCAACCCGTGAAAAAAAAATTTAATTCAGTGATGTAATACTACAAATTGTTTTAAAATCATCACGAAGTGCCAATTACATCAAAATGATTTCCGATATTATATTCAAATTAATCATTTGGTCATGACGTGTCATAGATTGTATCGTACACTCAAATAAATTTTTACTTATTAACCTATAAATAATAACTCTTACCGGCGCCAACACACCACGATCAATATTAAAAATATCAGAAGCCTTCAATACTGGCTTTTTAATCTTCAGAATAGTAATCATTATTTCCACCTAAAATAAAATTACATTTACACAAATTAATTTGAATTTCGCTCATATTTACTTGAGCTGCCTCACTAGCATTAAGTTTGCTAATTGGAAACTTAAATAGAAATGTCAAAAGATCGTTGCCCTAAAATTAATTTGTTTTAAAAGATATTAACACACTGAGTGAGCTGAAAATATTGTTGCCTGCTTGAATTTCCCGCTAATTAATTATTAGCCAAAGTCCGAAACTTATGAGAAGTGTAGGGCGGAGCCAATGCACTATAACAAAAATGTGTCGTGTAACATCTGGTCGCATCAATTTTAGAGATACAGAGCACTCGCTCCCTCCATCTGTACTAAGCAAGATATTGGCTCCGCCCTATTCTTCTCATAAATTCCCAACTATACCACTAAGACTTGTATCAATTATTTTTATGGTTCTATGTTATGTTCAGCGATGTACAAAAAATAGCTCAAAATGCTATTTTATGATTTAAAGTATAGGTTTTTATTTATTCAATAGGCAACACGCAACTCGAAAACGACATTGGTCGTTGGCGTTGCCAACTTTAAGTGATAAAAATACCCATTTCTATCACGCGCCAAATTCAAACAGACTACAATATTTTTAGCTCATCTCGTAGTTCTAATTTGACAACAAACCACATTTTTAATGTTGTCGAAATAACAAATGTAGGTAATCAAGACACTTAAAGTGCTAGAACTTTGTATTAGTAAAAGGTAATCGATGTATCCCACTTCGTTATAATAAATGGACGTCAAATAAAAAGTTATTATTAACAATCCACACATTGTTGTCAACAATAAGATACCACCACAGCTCGAAAAGTAGACAAATTGTTGATAGTTGTGATGAATGCCGAGGTATAAGCGATTCATTCTTTTGAGACGTATTTCTAATGGTAAATTGCTTAGGTTTTCATCCAAACCATGTAGTTTCAAACGAATAGTTTCGTTTAGAATGTTTTTAATTGTACTCAAACACTTTTTGTGCATCTTCTTATGTATAGCAGCATTAAACATACTTTGCAACAAAATAGAAGTGTGTAGAAAAATTGTCGAAAAAGTTATATAACATTTGATGTATATCCAAAAAATCGATTGAGTTTCGAAATAAAATTTTTTAGTATATTGCAAAAGAATTAAAATTTCCACAAACACCATCGCTACAGCAACGCAATAAAATTGAAAAATAAAAATTTTAACGCTTTTGTCCGAAAAGAAATTTGTGATGCGATAATATTTCTTATTTTTTATAATTTTATCCAATCCGTTCCAGTCCAGTAACTTGTGCTTCTGTTTCAGCAAACAAATTATGCAAGTGCCAAGCGTTTCCACAAATATTAACAATTCCATTAAATTTTCATAAATTATCATTAAGTTTGTTTGATAAATTGTTACTGACAAAAAGTACGATAGCACTAAAGCAACTGTTACTGCTAAAAATATAGTAGAAATTGTCATTGCAGTAGGCGACGAAGTAAAAAGTGCGTTGCAGATTTTTTGTTCTGTGTGAAAACATTTGAAGGAGATGGGTGCGACTCCTACAAACCTGCCGAAGTGAATTAAAGGACTTAACATACAAACCAAACAGTCCTCTAATAATTGTTTTGATTTCTTTGCAAACATTTCTTAAGCAAATATAGATAAATGCTAACGTTTAAAACACCAAATCGTGACTAGTAAAAACAATAATTAAAAATTTCACTTAGTAGACTATGTAGGTAATTAATTTTGTTAATAATTAATGTTAATGGTAGTAGGTAGTTATTGATAGTAAATTAACAATTAATTTCGTTTTAATAAATAATAACTCACGATTTCAAACGGTGGATCAGAATGACCACTGGAAAAAGTAGCTGTAAAGCCAATAAAAACAAAAAAGCTTTTAGATGTGCAAACACTAGAGATCTGGCGATTATGGTTAGCTCCACCCTTTTTAATCAATTTTTAAGAATATTGAGCATCTAGATAAAGCGATTTTCATTGGATTCACCGTCTAATTCTTCGAGTAAAGCATGGTCCACACGATGATAGTTACTAGCACGATTGAGGCTTTCTAAGACTTCTGTTATTTCTACTAGTTTGCTCAAGAGAATGGCAGGCCAATTTTAATTGATAGTAGTCTCTACAGTTCAGTTTGGAATACTTACTAATATTAACTCAGTGATAAACATTCTACTAAAGTGAGTTTAGGAGAGTATACTCTAACAGTTTCTGGCTTCTTATACTTTGTCAGTGCTCCACCTAAGCAATTTGTATACTGACTGTAGTTGACTGCATACGCTATGGCTGTCATTGACAGCTCAATTTTTGTATATGGACTGCTGACTGCTGGGAGTAAATAACTCCACGGACAAGCCTATTAGTTGTCATGTTGCCAAGCAAAGTCGCTCCTCTTTCAACATTCAAATCCCTGCTTTTATTCCCTAAAAACATTTTGACAAACGCTCTTAATTACTTCCTCCGCACAATTTATTTTTATTCGCCATTAATAAGTAATAATTCTATTGTTGTGCTCAATCAAACTAATAACAAAATAGATTGATAATTAAAACAAGTGCCATAGCCTAGCCATATCAGTTCAAATCGCCACCAAATGGAAAAATCAATTTCCGGTTTTTAATTTAGTCGTTGGTTTCTTTAAGTACAAGCTATGGGTGTTTTCAAACTGTTCACAAGAAAATCCAAAGAACAAACCGATTGTTTGTATTGTATGTTAGGTCCAATATTAACAGTTGGAAGATTTACAGGAGCTACTCCAATATCCTTCAGTTGTATCCATAAATCCGAAAATGGTTACAACGAAAAGTTTACCTCTTCTCCTACTTATTTTAAAATTTCGTTTTTTGTATTGTTCTTAGCTATTTCTTTGTGGTTATTTTTTATATTTAACACTGTCGTCTTTAACACCACAGCGTTGTTTCGTTTGGAAAGCTTAAGAGATTTGGTCTTGTATATGGAAGCTGTTGGCATGAGCTTAATTTATATGAGCAAGCAAAAATATAAAATGTTGGAGTTGAACGGATTAACTGCAATTATTGATTTTAAAGAATATTACAATATAAAAGAGTTTTTACCAAACAAAACAATTAAAAAATTTCATCTTCTAATTTATTTTCTAATTGGAGTAATTATATTTGGAAATTTGTTCTTTGCTGTGTATATTCGTGAAGATTATTGGATGCAGAAACATACTGGGCCTTTTACAATAATTAAAGTATGTTTAACAATATTTTCCCATCTCTTGTACTCAACTATTATGGTGCAAAATTTAGTTGCAATCACTCTGTATAAAATATTGTATAAAGTTTGTTTGGTGCAAATTCAAGAAGTTTTAAACAACAAATTGGAAACTCCAAATCAGAGTGTTCACGAAAATAAATTGGAATTACCTTTAGTGGTGCAACTTGAAAGATTGAGTCGATTGTACATGAGCATTACCTATAATTACCAACAGTTTATCTATTACAATGGTTTTTCTGGAATTTTATGGTTAATAACGATCGGTTGTCTAATAATCTTCAGCTATAGTTTGGCAACACTTTTTTGGATTGAAAATCATTATATTGACAACGCTTTATTACTTACTACAGAAGCAAAGTGTTTGGGAATAATTTTTTCGGTAGTTCGTATGGAAAGTCTTAAAAATATGGTAAATGGAAAAACACATTTTATAAGTGATTGTAAAATTTTCTTTTCAGAATAACCAAACAATTTCATTTTTGTTTAAATATCCAACAAAAAACCTTGATTTTCAGGAAGCTGCACAAGTAGTTATAAGTCCCCCCATTCAAAATATAATATTTTTACATAATTTTTATAGGTCGAATGTTTGATAAAACTGTTAAGAGCTAAAAAACCCAAATTTGTTGTATCTGACATTGTTACAATTGAAAATGGCATTTTAGCGACAGTAAGTTGAAATTTTAATCCGTTCAGCGACCAGAAATAACTAAGCCACTCCCACAGAAAACCCACGATATTGAAATAGAATTATTCTATTGGTAGAATTTAACAAATATGGTTTATGATAATCACACAAGAATTGACGTGCGTCAATCTTATTTGACAGAAATTTGTGAGGAGTAGCCTAGCTATTTCAGGTCGCTAAACGGAGTATAGTAACTTAATAATTTTGATTTTTATTATTAAAGCTATTGTTTTAGTTTTTAGGCACTGTTGTTACTTATGTTCTAGTAACCCTACAATTTTCATTCAATTGATGAAATGAACACTAAATTCTATATCTTTTACTAAAGTTCTACGCGATAGAAAAACTTGCGTTTTCTAAAAATTTTAGCACTATTTTTTATGCACTGTAAAAATTATAGTACTAAAATTTAGATCACAATAAAGGTCTAAAGCAAATCGTTCTGTAAATATTTTTGCTTGCGCTTTATTGTCTGGTTATTAAAGTTTTCTGCGATAGAAAAACCTGCCGTTTTCTCGAGATTTATAAATGGAACACCCAGTACGTTTATGCAATGTCATAGTATAATTTAAATCAAAAGGATTGCAAATGCAAAGATAGATCTAAAACAAACCGTTTTTAAAATATTGAAGCTGGGGCTTTTTTATCACGTCATAAAATGTAATTACTATGGAATAAAAACTTTCTCTTTTAATGTAAAATAAAGTTGTCTGAATCTGAACCGCCAGATACAGTATTACTATAGAAATTCAATAGTTATTTAGAATTACTATATCATTAACTATCGCTTTAGAACATAAAACATCCGGAAGAAAGATTAGAAACCGATGCCTATAAGAGGAAAATGCGAAGGAATTAACATTTTAGAAGTCCATGGATGACTCATTCAGTCCGTCGAGTTTATATTATCATTGGCTGTCATAATCTTTCCTTATAAGTAGGAGTATAAGCAACTATTTCAATTGGGGAAATTGACTGCAAATCGCTAGATTTACTCGTCCATCCGATCCATATGCTTAGCTAAATGGTTCTTTCCTTGTAGGGTAGGGGATATTTCTTTATTCAATGAACGAGCGCATACAGGAGCTCCCTAAATTTCTGTATATCACTCTCTCTCTCTCTCTGTTTCTACACTTGGAACAAAGTTATTGGATGTTTCTGAAAGAAAATTTTATCTGCTTTCACTCATAATAGACGTAATATTTAGCTAATTTTAGTTTCTAAGGAGTTACATTGACATTTATGAAAGACGTCGAAAGCTTATGAAAGTAAGTCAAATGAAGATTCGTTCTTTGTTCTACTTGCGCAGGTTAATTAAGACAGTTGGAACAAAGATCTTGGATGTTTCTGAAAGAAAATGTTATTCTCTTTTACTCACAATAGAAGTAAAATTTGTCTAATTCTAATCTTTAAGGAGCTACATTGACATTTGTGAAAGACGTCGTAAGCGTATTTAAATAAGTCAACTGAGGATTCGTTCTTTGTTCTACTTGTACAGGTTAATTAAGACAGTTGGAACAAAGGAACTGGATGTTTCTGAAAGTAAATTTTATCTTCTTTTACTCATAATGGAAGTAGAATTTGGCTAATTCTAACTTAATTACTACTTATTAATTACTACTATAATTTCATCTGTTTAATAATCTCACTCACTAAAAAGAAATCTACACTAATTAATTAAATTATTGGAGAAACTTAATCGAACTTTAATTAATTTAGCAACAAAACAAATTAATCAATAGTTAATTCAAATTAGTGCAACGTCTAGTTGTCAACAACATTAAATAAATTGAATGGCATCAATTGACTCATTTTCTATGTTCATGAACAAGTATTTTCAAAATGTTAACAAAAAATTCCAAAGAGCCATCCGATTGCCTGTGTTGTATGTTAGGCCCATTACTTAAACTTGGACGATTTACAGGAACTACTCCAATATCTTTCAATTGTGTCCATAAATCCGAAAATGGTTATAACGAAGAGTTTGCATCTTCTCCAACTTATTTCAAAATTTCTTTCTTGGTGTTGTTTTTAATTATTTCTTTGTGGTTATATTATATCTTCAACGTGACTATTGTTGAAACGAACATTTTGTTTCGTTTGGAGAGCGTACGAGATATTATTTTGTTTGTGGAAACTTTTGGGACATCTTTAATTTATATTTATCAACACAAATATAAAATATTGGAATTGAATGGATTAAATGCAATTATTTATTTCAAACGATATTACGACATAAAGGTGTTTTTACCTAACAAAACTATTAAAAAGATTCGTCTTCAGATTTTTCTCTTAACTGGATGGTCTTTATTGGGCGGTATTATATTTCCAGTAACTATGGCTAAGTATTATTGGATGAATCAACAAAGTGAATTTTTTTCCACAATTAGAGTATTTTTAACAGTACTTATCCAAATGATGTACACAATTTTGGTTTTTCAAATTTACTTTACAATCGCCCTATATAAAATTATGTACAAGGTATGTTTGATGAAAATTGAAGAAGTTTTAAAGAATAAATTACAAACTTCAAATGGGAGTAACGATCGACCTTTAGTGGTACAACTTAAGAGATTGAGTCGGTTGTACATCACTAACATCAGTCTTACCCATAATTACCAACAGTTTATCAATTATAACAGTTTTGCTGGAATTTTATGGTTAATATCGATGTGCGGTATATTAATCTTCAGTTTCAGTGTGGCAACAATTTTTTATTTGGATTACAATTACATTAACAACGCTTTAATAGCTAATAGTGAAGGAATGCTTATTGGCACACTAGTTTATACATTTCACTTTGAAAGTCTTAAAAACATAGTTAATGAGAAACCATTTGCTATCAAATATCTTTTAATTAAAATTTGCTTTTTAGAATAATCAGTTGTTACCGTTTTTGTTTAAATATCCAACAAACAAACTGAATGCCCAGGAAGCTGCACAAGTATCCATTAGTAATTAATAAATTATTATACAATATAATTGATAATATTTTTCCAGGTTGAATCTTTGATAACACTTTTAAAAATAAAAAAACCAAAGTATATTGTTTCTGATGTATTTTCAATTGAAAGTAGCATTTTAGCTTCAGTAAGTTGAAATTAATTAGTATAAATTGTAAATCGGATAATTTTTATTTTAGTTTATAGGGGCTGTTGTGACTTACGCTCTGGTAACATTACAGTTCTACATCAATGGACGAAATTAACACTTAATTTAATATTTTTCAATTGCTTACTGTAGCGTTGTAGATCTTACACTAACTTATAATAAACGTAATTTTGAATGTGTGGTTAAAGGTTTTTTTTACTTGTAAACAATTAATGACAATCAGTTTTTTTGAAAAGCAAGGAGTCAAGGTCCACAGTTTCTTTGAATGTATGAATAGTAAACAGAAGTTTTCAATTCAATAAATTAACTATAATGCAATAACGAAAGCCGGGTGTTAGATGAATTAATCTCCCACAAGGAGAAACCTGGGAAATAGGTGGAAACCACAATAAAACACACTTTTAATGGGAAGTTATCAATATATTTATTATTTAAAAAAAAATAACCCTCCCAGACCACCAGACCTCGTCCTGGATCTAACCGGTCCTCGAAGAGAGTTCAATAAGCGTGTACAAACTAGAAAATGGCCAAAATAGTCCCAGACCACTAGTACCCTCTTTAAGATCTAACCGGTCTTCAAAGAGAGATCACTAGGCCTGGACAACTATAGACGCTCTTTCCCACCAGATCACTAGTCCGCTATCTTAAGAAAGAGATCACTAGACCTAATAACAATAAAATGTCCACTTACCAGATCACTAGTAAGTCCTCTCATTAAGATCCAAATTGGTCCTCTAAGAGAAATCTTTAGAACTGATGAGACACAGGAGGGCAGAGGGGGGATTTCTTCTTCTAGAACAATAATCTTCTCTTCAAGGTCCAAAATGGTTCTCTAAGAGAGATCACTAGCCCTAAAAGAAAGAAACAAGGACTACTTATTTCAGCAGATCGATTAATAGCCCTCTCTTTAAGATCGAAAGCGCTCCTCTAAGAGAGATCAATAGTCCTGATCAAAAAACTGGCACAGAAACTTCTCTTCCTTAGATCAATTAATAGTTCTCTTCATAACATCGAAAGCGGTCATCTATGAGAGAGTCCTAGGATTCTAAATGTGGATTCACGGGCGTCGCTGAAGGCAAGGGGAAATTGACTAAAGGGAAATTAACAAAAGCGCGCTCCCGCTCACCACGATGGTGAAACAAGAAGTCCCTTATCAAAATGGAGAAAGGGCTTTTATTGGAAATCCGACGACCAACTCAGATTCATCAGACAACTAAGTAATTCTGCTCAAATCTTGGTGAGATTGGAGTCAAATGACGGAGCTTGAGAAACTGAGCACAGACATTTATCTCTATTTTGAGCTCAAAGACAGCGTTAGCAAAAAGGATTTAAAGTAGCTATTTTCAACGATACATTTCCAGGATGCTATACTATATCAATATTTGGGTCCAGCATCCGGATAGAATTTTGCATCGTTACAATAACAGCTAGGACAAACGTTTTTATGGGTTTCGCTAGAGAATTTTTAGCTCTATAATTTTCATTAGATATAAAATTACCCTCAAACCACTACTTAAGGAGCTAGAGCTTCGAAAAGCTCAGTGAGTTGCAGTATTCGACTTATTGTATTAATTTTGATTAATTGTTATGAATTAATTATGACAGCTTGGGCAAATATTTTTTAATTTTTAGAGTGAAGAATTGTAGATCTTCTAATATTCTCTTATTTAAACATTTTTAATTCACTCCCCCTCTCGCTCATTTAAAAACAATTAAGTAATTTAATTATTCAGGAAGCGTAATCGAACATGAATTGATAATCAATTTCTTGTCAGTAAAAAGAGAAGGAAATAATCTATTAATTAAAACAAGTGCCATAGCCATAATGGCTAAAAACATAATTAAATTAACTGTAAAAACTGAATTAATTACTCAGACAATATTAATTCGCTCATTTCCATCATTACTGTTGTACAGTGTTTTCGAAATGTTTGAAAAGAGTACGAAAGAACCATCCGATTGTTTGTATTGTATGTTAGGTCCATTGTTAACATTTGGAAGATTTACAGGAGCTACTCCAATCTCCTTCAACTGTATCCATAAATCCGAAAATGGTTACAACGAAAAGTTTGCCTCTTCTCCTACTTATTATAATATTTCCTTTTTGGTATTGTTATTAGCCATTTCCTTGTGCTTATTTTATGTGTTTAACATAACTATTTTGGATCCAAACACTTTGTTTCGGTTGGAAAATATAAGAGATTTAATTTTGTATGTGGAAGCTTTGGCAACAAGTTTAATTTTATTAAATCAGCAACGATATAAAATATTGGAATTGAATGGATTAAATGCAATTATCGATTTTAAACGATATTACAACATTAAAGTGTTTTTACCAAACAAAATTATCAAAAAGTTCAATCTCAAAGTGTATGCCGTTGCTGGGTTCTCTATATTGTCTGCTTTTGCTTATTCAATATCTATCGGTAGAGATTATTGGTTACAAAAACAAACTGAATCTTTAACAGTAATTAAAATATTTTTGCATATATTTACCAATACTTTGTACGGCATTGTTATTTGGCAAAATTTATTTACAACCACCCTGTATAAAATTATGTACAAGGTGTGTTTTATGAAAATTGAAGAGGTTTTAAAAAATAAATTGCAAACTTCAAATGTGAGTGTTCAAGAAAGAAAATTCGAATTACCCTTAGTGGTACATCTTCAGAAATTGAATCGGTTGTACATGAGCATTACTCATAATTACCGATATTTTATTAATTACTGCAGTTTTTCTGGCATAGTGTGGCTAATATCAATGTGTGGTCAGTTAATCTTCAGCTTCAGTTTGGCAACAATTTTTTATCTAGAATACGACTCTATGGACAACGCTTTGTTAACCAACAGCGAAGGGATGCTTGTGGGAATAGTCGTTTATACAACTTACATGGACAGTCTTAAACACATGGTTAAATGGAAAACAATTTTAAAACGAATACATTTTATAACTTTTTTTTTTACTTTTAGAAAAATCAAATTTCTTCATTTTTGTTCAAATATCCAATAAATCAACTAAATGTGGAAGAAGCAGCACAAGTAATTATAACTTCAATCCTTTGAGATAATTCCAAAATTAAAAAAAATATTTTACAGGTGGAATGTTTGATAAAACTTTTAAAAATTAGGAAACCCCAATTTGTTGTCTCTGATATTGTTTCTATCGATAATGGCATGTTGGCTACAGTAAGTTAAAATTAATTGAAAAATAGATTTGGATTTTATAATTGTAATTTTTTCATAGTTTTCAGGAGCTGTTGTGACCTACGTTCTTGTAGCACTACAATTCTACACCAAAGGACGAAATCAGCACTAAATTCGTTATCATTTTATTTAATTGTAACTGTAGATCTTGCATTTAAATGATTTATCTTAAGGGTGGCATTTATGCCATTAGAAATAAATAGGGTTTAGACACATTTTTTTCCGCAAGATCTTTTAAGGACGCTATTGGAAAAATTAAAAAACATGTTAAAGGTAAAGGTTCAACTTAGAAAATGGCCATCTCGAAATTTAAAATTGGGGCATTATGCTTCGAAACGAGACTTGGAAAATAGGAAAATAGGAAAAAATTGATAATATACTAAAATCAGCACGTAACACAAAAAATTTCATAATGCCCATTTTCTAAGTCTATTTTTTCTCTATCATTTGACACTTTATTTGTAGAAAAATATTGAGTATCTTGAAAGATCTTGCGGAATAAATCTAGTAACACAAATTAATCACAAACGTCATAAATTAGTGTACTAATGTTGTTGTAGATGGCTGACTTTTCAATGCGACTTGGCTATGTGTATGTATTTTAATAGATTTGGCCGTCGTCTGCGTTGATCTGCCGTAGTTTGACGCTACTATCAAGTCATACCAATCGCTCAAAATCGTGCCACATCATAGAAAACAATCAGCAAGGTAACTCTCGTTGGCGGGAACGGTACGCGCATACAGTCGCGCACGTCGCCATTTTAGAAGAGAACCTTTGTAACACGGCAGGGACGTAGGTAAAATGCATAACATTGCGATTCGGCGTCTCTTAGAGTGCAGTAGCGTGCACTAATTTTCTTCTAAAATGGCGTCATCAAGGTCAAATTCTAACTTCCAAGAGAACAAAGGCATCGGGCGAGAGTTACCCTGCTGATTGTTTCCTATGCTGTGATCGTGCGATGACATATGCTGTGAAAATAAGGTAGATGGCTCCACTTCAGGGAACATAGGAATTTATTTTACCGATAGTCAATTAGACATTTTGTTGTGACTGGTGCAAATTTCATATTGACGTTTGCGACACCAATCACAGCACAGTTAAATACATCTCGTACTCTATGAGAGGAGGGGGTACAGTCGCTGATGTTTTCTGAATGTAGCTTTAATTTTGTCGTTGTCAAATAGACAGTGACAGTATGATGACATTACTCCAGTATAAAACATGTTATTACAGTTTCCATTGTTCCCTGATGCACTAGCGCCTCTAGTTGCAATTTATTGGATTGGTATGACTTGATAGTAGCGTCGAACTACGACAGATCAACGCAGACGACGGATTTGGCCAATTGAATACTCGCTGAAAGTGTCTGTCACAATTTCAGTCATAGCGTGGATTTTTACCACTTTTAGTAGTGAGAGAAAAGTATAGATGTAGTATGCGTTCACTTTTTGGAATAAAATTAAATAATTAATTTTTGTTGTCAAGGTAGCATTTTTTATCACTTTCTATCCAAAAATTGAATTTCTTTTCTAATAAATCCAAATCTTAATTGTGTACCTACTAATATTCCAAAAATAAAGAAGCCTGTAAGCTGAAAGTTTCAATTTTTTTTAAAAGAGCAGCAGGCTCATTAAAACTCAAATACAACCTTACAAAGTTGATATAAACAATTCGTCAAAATTTTTAATTTATCTAACTAGGTAATCTTTAATGAGTAATCTTGGAGAACCCGGTTACTATTCTTCCAGACCACTAGACCTGTCCTCAAGACTTAGGCAGACCTTAAACAGAGACCACCTGACCGGGAAGACACAAAAGAGTTTAATGGAATCGCCAGACCTGTCCTTAAGACCTATCAGACATTTAAGTAGAGACCAACTGACCTGAAAGACACAGAAGAGGTTAACCGAATCGTCAGACCTGTTCTCAAGACGCAACAGATCTTTAAGGAGCGCCCACCCGGCCAGGAATACACGGAAGGAACGAGCTTACCTCTAGACCATAATACATGCCCTCAAGACCTATCAGACCTTAAGGGAGAGACCACCTGACCTGGAAGACACGGGCACACGGGTAATTTCTGTTGCCAGACCACTAGACCTGTCCCCAAGACCTATTCAGACCTTTAAAGACAGACCACTAGACCTAGAAGAAACAGGACACACACAAAAAATCACTAACTAATTAATTAATTTAACACAGGATAAAATACAAATTAAAAAGAACTGATCTTAAAATTAATTAATTAAACAAGGAGCAAAATAACGCAGGGAGAAAATTGACACGGAACACGCTGCCGCTCACCACGATGAAGAAACGAGGAGTTCTTTATCAAAATGGAATGGGAGCATATAATGAAAATCCGGCGACCAACTCGGATTCATCTACAACCAATAAGAACGCAGCAAATAGAATTAAACACAAGAGCGACTATCAGTTAATTGTTATAAATTAAAATAATAATTTTTTTAATTAGCGCGAGTTCGAGGATAAAAGTTTAAAGTTCAAAATTCGAATAGCACTAAAATAAAGAGCGCGTCGGTATAAAATTTGTATTCTTATATTAAAATTTTAACAATAAATTAATTAACAAACATTAATCAGGGGCTGGAAAATATTCAGGGGTATCAGGGAGGTAAAAAGAAAAAACACCAATCCTATCACTAATTATTATAACCCTCCTCGTGGTTTTAAATAGAATTTAAACATTTATTAATTTTACAAACTTATAATTAAAAAGTTTAGATAAGTAATTAATCAACTGATAAAGTTGAATTAATTTATAAAAGGTTTAAAATGGCGCCTGAAAGACACTAAAAGTAAAACGGAAGCTCTAGCTATTAAGGTTGCCGAGTTACAGGGAAATGAGCTGGTATCTGTGATAACGCTGATAACGAAAATTAAAGTTGGCTAATTTTGGTTCAATCTTTTTGAGATTGGGCTCAAATGAAATAGCTTGAAGAGCTGAACACGAGAATGTAATGGTTAACTCCATTTTGATCTCATGGACGACGCTAAGGGAAAATTAAAGCAAAAAATGACAAGCAGTTGTTTTAAACGAAACAAAATTTCCAGAATGCTGTAAAACTGTACCAGTTAGCTAAAATTCTACATCGTTAAGTCAATTCACTACTCAGTTGAACCTACTCAAAGAATGTTTTATCAGTTTGTGGCGGGGCGAGAAACGATAGGCTTGTCAGCAATGCTGACTGGGGGGGGTTAACAACCTTGAACCTTGTAGCTTTGAATCAAAATCAGAAAATTTCAATTTATTAAATTTCAGTTTGTATGGAGAATGAACAATAAACTAATCTAGACACTAAAAGTAAAACGGAAGCTCTAGCTATTAAGGTTGCCGAGTTACAGGGAAATGAGCTGGTATCTGTGATAACGCTGATAACGAAAATTGAAGTTGGCTAATTTTGGTTCAATCTTTTCGAGATTGGGCTCAAATGAAATAGCTTGAAGAGCTGAACACGAGAATGTAAAGGTTAACTTCATTTTGATCTCATGGACGACGCTAAGGGAAAATTAAAGCAAAAAATGACAAGCAGTTGTTTTAAACGAAACAAAATTTCCAGAATGCTGTAAAACTGTACCAGTTAGCTAAAATTCTACATCGTTAAGTCAATTCACTACTCAGTTGAACCTACTCAAAGAATGTTTTATCAGTTTGTGGCGGGGCGAGAAACGATAGGCTTGTCAGCAATGCTGACTGGGGGGGGTTAACAACCTTGAACCTTGTAGCTTTGAATCAAAATCAGAAAATTTCAATTTATTAAATTTCAGTTTGTATGGAGAATGAACAATAAACTAATCTAGACACTAAAAGTAAAACGGAAGCTCTAGCTATTAAGGTTGCCGAGTTACAGGGAAATGAGCTGGTATCTGTGATAACGCTGATAACGAAAATTGAAGTTGGCTAATTTTGGTTCAATCTTTTCGAGATTGGGCTCAAATGAAATAGCTTGAAGAGCTGAACACGAGAATGTAAAGGTTAACTTCATTTTGATCTCATGGACGACGCTAAGGGAAAATTAAAGCAAAAAATGACAAGCAGTTGTTTTAAACGAAACAAAATTTCCAGAATGCTGTAAAACTGTACCAGTTAGCTAAAATTCTACATCGTTAAGTCAATTCACTACTCAGTTGAACCTACTCAAAGAATGTTTTATCAGTTTGTGGCGGGGCGAGAAACGATAGGCTTGTCAGCAATGCTGACTGGGGGGGGTTAACAACCTTGAACCTTGTAGCTTTGAATCAAAATCAGAAAATTTCAATTTATTAAATTTCAGTTTGTATGGAGAATGAACAATAAACTAATCTATTAGCAATTAATAATTGAATTATTGATGAAACATTTAATCGAGCTTTTTTAATATTTATTTTAATTTATTTAATAGCAAAGAGTAGAGAAGTAAATTAATAAACTACATACCTCTTAATAAAAATAATATAATAAAAAATTACAATACTTTCCTATAGTACTTTGCGGTATCGGAAAGTAATAATAATTATCTGTTAAAAGTTGTTCATTTTCATTGTTCCTGTACAAGCTCTCGGTTTTCGAAATGTTTCCTAAAAGTTTCAAAGAACCATCCGACTGTTTGTATTGCATGTTGGGTCCATTGTTAACAATTGGAAGAATTATCGGAGCTACTCCGATATCCTTCAATTGTATCCATAAATCTGAAAATTGTTATAACGAAAAATTTGCATCTTCTCCAACTTATTTGAAAATTTCTTTCTTGGTATTGTCGTTATCGATTTCTTTGTGGTTATTTTACACACTTAACCTGATCGGTCTTGAAGCAAACACCTTGATCCGTTTGGAGAACGTAAGAGATATGATTTTATACGTGGAAGCTTTTGCCACAAGCCTGTTATTTATAAATCATCAGAAATACAAAATATTGGAACTTAATGGATTAAACGCCATTGTTAATTTTAAACGATATTATGGTATAAACGTGTTTTTTTCGAACAAAACCATTAAGAAATTCAATTTTCAAATTTATTTAGTTCTGGGGCTTAATTCGTTCGCCTATTTGCTCGGCTTAGCCCATGCCGTTAACAGTTATTGGATGCAAGAAGAAACTGAACTTTTTACAATAATTAAAGTGTTTTTGACCGTCTTTACCAGTTGGTTGTACTTTATTATTATTGTCCAAAGCTTATTTACAACCACTCTGTATAAAATTATGTATAAGGAGTGTTTGACGAAGATTGAAGAAGTTTTAAAAAATAAATTACAAACTTCAAACGTGAGTGCTCACGAAAGAAATTTTGAGTTACCCCTGGTGGTACAACTTAAGAAATTGTGCCGTTTGTACATAAGCCTTACGCATAATTACCAACAGTTCATCTACTACAACAGTTTTGCTGGCATAATATGGTTGTTAGGAATGTGTGGTCAGTTAATTTTCAGTTACTGTTTGGTAACGACTTTTTATTTGGAAAACAACTCTATAAACTACACTTTATTAACTGACGGCGCAGGAATGTTTTATGGAGTAATTGTTTATACAGTTCATATGGAAAGTCTTAAGAACATGGTTAAATTAAAAACCGTCTGAAGCGAAATATCTTTTAATAAAAATCTCATTTTTTAGAGTAACCAAATATTACCATTTTTGTTCAAATATCCTATAAATACACTGAATGTCGAGGAAGCAGCACAAGTATGCTAATTTATCTCAACATTAGTTATTACAAAATTAAAAAATATTTTTTCAGGTCGAATATTTGATAAAGCTTTTAAGAATTAAAAAACCGAAATTTGTTATATCTGATATGGTTACGTTCGAAAATAGCATTTTAGCTTCAGTTAAGTTTTAATTAATTCCAATTTTGTTTGATAATTGAATATTTTCTTTTAGGTGTTAGGCACTGTTGTGACGTATGTCCTTGTAGCAGTACAATTCTACACAAAAGGACGAAATAAACACTAAATTTATTATCTCTTAGATCTTACACACAATAAATGTAATTTGAAATATGTGATTAATGAGTTTTCTTACCTATTCTTACCTGAAATTCCAAAATTAAATAAACCTGGGGAAATATTTGATTTTTAACCAACGATATAGGTACACGTTGTTAGAACGTTGGAGACTCGTAATCGATGAGAAATTCTGTTACTTTACAGATACATCAAACTGCAAAAACCTCTCAGAGAGAGAGAGAGAGCGTCACGACTGGTTTCGTGACTACTGACGGTCTCTCAGGTTGTACCAGGATAATTAAGGGTTTATAAATTGCCTCCATTACGAGTCATTAACTAGGGTTCCTCGCCCTCTCAATCCTAACTGACCGTCTAACTGTAAACATAGCCAGTTACAACTGCCTCTCGTGTCCTCGTTCTAGCATTTTTATTAATTGTTAACTTCATATTTACAACTTTCGTAACTGCTGTATTGTTTATACCTTTCGATTTCCTTGTTGTGAACTTGCAATAGCTCAAACTACAACTGGTCTAGTTATTGCAATGTTTGTTTCCTACTTCTTATTACCAAATTATTAAATAGCACACACTTTTCTATATGTGACCAGAGAAAGAGAAGGAATGTAGTTGCAGAGTTCAGTTGATTCTACAAAAAGGGTGAATTAAAAAACTGAAAGAAGCGAAAAGCTCTATTGAACTGATTGAATCAATGCGATCACGCGGTAGCGGCACGGTTACAGTCAAACGATCTAACTTTAGCTATTGAGCGCCAGATCTTTCTTGCCTGAACACGCATATATAAAACTATAGTATTAAGGCTTTCACAGACCAACGCTGCCTAGGTCGTGATTGCGATAGCGGTGCCGCTGCGATAAGTAAATACTACAGTCTATATTTGCGTGTTCAGGCAAGAAAATGGCTAGAGGTAGATTGCTTGATCGCGGCCCTGGTCGCTACCGCGTTATCGCACGACCTAGGCCGCATTGGTCTGTAAAATGCGGCCTAGGTAGTGATCGAAATAGCGGCCCCGATAAGTTAATACTACAGTCTTATATTTGCGTGTTCAGACAAGAAAGGTCTGGCATTAAATAGCTAAAGCTGTAGATCGCGGCCGTGGCCGCTGCCGCGTGATTGAATTGCTGTTTGAGAGCCTTTAAGGCTCTCACAGACCAACCCGATTATCGCGTTCACGCGATCACGCGACCGCGATCAAGCACTGAACGCAGCAAACCACCGCAATAATGGACGCCAGATCGCTCTTGTGTGAACACGCAAATATAAGACTGTAGAATTAACTATTGGCGGCTGTTGCGATCACGATCATGATCGCTGTGAGAGGCTTTAACTGACACGAGCTAGGCCCCACTGGTCTGGGAACCAATGCGGTCCAGGTAGTGATCGCGATAGCGGCCGTAGTGGCGGCCGCCATAAGTTAATACTACAGTCTTATATTTCCGTGTTCGGATAAGAACGATCTGTGGTTCAATAGCTAAAGCTAGATCGCTTGATCGCGGTCGTGGCCGCTACCGTGTGATCGCATTGGTCTGTGAGAGCTTTTAAATTACAGCTTGCGCGATTGCGACCGATATCGCGATTACGGCCTAGGCGGCATTGGCCGTAATCGCAGTTAGAAGTAATTTGAAACCTAAAATACTTTTTAATTTTAAATAGAACACCCTGTATTTTTGACAGTTCTAGATGCAGAAATAAATTTACTATCGTTTTGCATTACCAAGCCCTATACGTATCGTTGATGCTTTTTACATTATTCTATATCCTATATAACTTTGCGCCTCTCTCATTCTCTACGCCAAATATCGAGAACGGTTGATTGTACGAAACAATTAATCAGATAAAATTTTTTAGATAATTTGGTGATCTACAAATTTTGTAATAACCTCTAATGACGTATGGTGCATAGGAAACGAGATATTTGCAAAATAATATTTTTGTGGTCTTGAATATCTTGACACGCAGACACGAGATTGTATGAGACTATTGAGCAAGTCTTTAGAATGTCAAAATATAAGTTTATGTAAATATTTAGCTTTCTGACTTTCATTTCGAAGTTAGCCCTTTATTTCATCTTATTTAACTGTAGTAAAAAGGAATCAAAATGCAAATTTTCAGCTTTGGAGAAGTGTGAAAATTAGGCTTCACTTTGCGCATCAACTATTAATAATTCGATTATTGATTAAACTTAATAGAATTATAATATACAGATGTTATCAAATAAATAAGTAAATGAACTACCTAATAAGTAATTAAAACTAGAAATAGGCGTAAAGGTTAAAAACGCCATTAAGTAAATTAAAAAAAAAACAATTAATTAAGCAGTTAATTTTAATTTGGTCGTTGTTTCTGTACAAGTTTGACCAGTGTCTTTGAAATGTTTGAAAAAAGTTCGGACGAACCAGCAGATTGCTTGTTTTGCATGTTGGGTCCATTATTAACAATCGGAAGATTTATTGGAGCTACTCCAATATCGTTCAATTGTGTCCATAAATCCGAAAATGGTTATAACGAAAAATTTGCATCTTCTTCAACTTATTTTAGAGTTTCCATTTGTGTGTTGATCTTAGCTATTTCTTTGTGGTTATTTTTTACATTTAACACGATAATTGTTGAAACAAACACCTTGCTTTGTTTGGAGAACGTAAAAGATATGTTTTTATACGTCGAAGCTTTTGCCACAAGCCTGATATTTATCAATCACCAAAAGTACAAAATATTGGAATTGAATGGATTAAACGCAATTATTAAGTTTAAGGGATATTTTGGTATAAGAGAGTTTTTTTCAAACAAAACCATAATGAAGTTTAATTTCCAAATTTATTTAGTTCTGGGGATTAATATATTCGCCTATTTGGCCTTTTTTGTACGTAGCGGTCACGATTATTGGATAGAGGAACGAACTACACTTTTTACAATAATTAAAGTATTTTTGACCTTCTTCACAAGCTTTTTGTACTTGATTATAATTGTTCAAAGCTTATTTACAACCACCTTGTATAAAATTATGTATAAGGAGTGTTTGATGCAGATTGAAGAAGTTTTAAAAAATAAATTTCAAACTTCAAAAGTTAGAGTTGATGAAAGAAAGTTTGAGTTGCCTTTAGTGGTACAACTTAAGAAATTGTGTCGGTTGTACATAAGCCTTACACATAACTACCAACAGTTCATCTATTACAACAGTTTTGCTGGCATAATATGGTTGTTAGGAATGTGTGGTCAATTAATCTTCAGCTATTGTTTGGTAGCAATTTTTTATTTCGAATACAACTATTTAAACCACGCTTTATTAACTGACGGCAACGGAATGTTTCTTGGAATAATTGTTTACACAGTTCACATGGAGAGTCTTACAAATATGGTTGAATAAAAATCCATTTGAAAGTGATCTTTTAATAAAAATCTCATTTTTAGAGTAACCAAATATTACCGTTTTTGTTCAAATATCCAATAAACGCACTTAATGTGGAAGAAGCAGCACAAGTATACTAACTTCACTTAATACTAATTATTAAATAATTAACTAATTATTTTACAGGTTGAATGTTTAATAAAACTTTTAAGGATTAAAAAACCCAAATTTAGTATATCTGATATGGTTACATTCCAAAACAGCATTTTAGCTTCAGTAAGATCAAATTAATTGAATAATTTTTTTAATAATTATAATTTTTATTTTAGTTCGTAGGCACAGTTTTGACGTATGTTCTCGTAGCATTACAATTCTACACCAAAGGACGAAATTAATTATTTTTAATTGTACCTAACTGTAGATCGCACGTCACTCAATAAACGTAATTCAAAATGTGTTAGTCAAGGGTTTTCTTACTTATGCCCCAGCAGAAAATTCCAAAAATTAAGAAACCTGGACATTTTTTTGCTAAGCTCTTTACTAGTGTGTTGACTGCAACTGACTTCGGTATTTGGGAAAAAAAATAATTTTTATAAATTAGTCGCTTACTTTTTGTCTAACAAGACTGCTAGTTGTTACCAAAAATCAATATCTTTAATGGTTCTCCCGTTCTCGAGATACATGGATGTTGTCATAAGTTGCAGTGTGGTAGATGTGAGTTTCTCTTGTTCTATCAGGACCTTGTGGCCTCTTTTCGTGAAATGACTCCGAGATTTGGTGAACGAAACCCCCTTTTTTAATCAGGACCCTGTAATCTCTCTTCGAGAGAGGACTCGGGATCTAATAAACAAAACCCTCTTGTTTCATCAGGACCATATGACCTCTCTTCGTGAGAGGACTCGGGATCTGGTGGACGCAACCCTCTTGTTTCATCAAGATCTTGTAACCTCTCTTCGTGAGAGGACTCGGGATCTAGTGAACGAAACCCCCTTGTTTCATCAGGACCATATGGCCTCTCTTCGTGAGAGGACTCGGGATCTGGTGGACGCAACCCTCTTGTTTCATCAAGATCTTGTAAGCTCTCTTCGTGAGAGGACTCGGGATCTAGTGACCGTCACTTTCTCGTGCTTTCAGCAGGACCTTGTGATCTCTCTTAGTAAGAAGGCTCCGGATCTTGTCATTTTCGTCCTTATCATTATAACTTCTTTTTTGCAACTATTTCTTATTTTAGGGGTTGGACACGTTCGAGTCAACATCTATGTCCAGCTTCCATCACCAGTAGTATTTTAACGTCTTAATCATACGTCACATAAAGGCATTTCATTTTTAGAAGTGGTAGCTGGTGATAGACTGGGCCGGATTATCCATAAAGCTCATGAATCGCGCGCTTCAGGGCCTAGTGTTGTGGAGGACTCGGAAAATAGTAAAGGGAATTCAATGCTTTACAACTTCTTTTCTGAAAACTTTTACTGTAAAACGAAAGGCTGGGGTGCTAAAGGCAAAAGTTTGACAAGAAATGTGAAACAAATTGTTATTTCATACATTAACGATTTTTGTGAGCGGGTATCTCAAAAACTAGAAGGAATAGAAAAAGATGAATACAAATAATCTTGTAGAAATATTAAATCATGCATAAAACGTTCTTTCATCCGGCCCTGGTATAGCTCCAGTGTGTTACTCGTCATAATCACTTCTTTGTTGAGCTATTAACTTCTTAGGAAAATTTTAGAACAAAGCAGATTGTTAAAATGAGCTTTAAAAAAATAATTCTGTTAATATAGGATAGGGCAATCAATAAAATTATATATAAACCCTCATTACCGAAATATAGATTTTAAATTTTTTTATTCAGTACAAACCATTTACACTCTTAATAACTCAATTATCGTGGAAACTTAATCGAACTGTAATTTGTATTTAATTCAATGCCATCCTCAAAACTATAGACATAAATTAATTAACTATCAATTAAAATTAGGGTAGAACTTCCATTAAAATAATTAAAAAAGGGAATTAAGTACTTGCTTTCTAAGTTTTAATTTAGTCGTTTATCTAACAGTTACAAAAAGGTTTCGAAATGTTTGCTAAAAATTCAAAAGAACCAACCGATTGCTTGTATTGCATGCTTGGTCCCTTGCTAAAACTCGGAAGATTTACCGGAGGCACTCCAATATCCTTCAATTGTGTGCATAAATCCGAAAATGGCTACAACGAAAAGTTTGCTACTTCTCCTAATTATTTTAAAATTTCCATTTGTGTGTTGATCTTAGCTATTTCTTTGTGGTTATTTATTATATTTAAAACGACTATTTTTGAAAGAAACACGCTCTTTTGTTTGGAGAACGCTAGAGATATAGGTTTGTGCGTAGAAGCTTTCGGCTCGAGCCTCGTTTATATAAATCACCAAAAATATAAAATATTGGAATTAAATGGGTTAAATGCGATTATTGATTTTAAAAGATATTATGATATAAAAGAGTTTTTTACAAGCAAAGCTATTAAAAAGTTTCAACTTCAAACTTATTGGGTTTTTGGATTAGGCATGTTTTCTTTATTCATCTTTTTAGTATCTATTGGTAAAAATTATTGGACACAGGAACAAACCGAATTTGTCACAATAATTAGGCTAATTTTGTTCGTTTTTGTCAATTGTTTGTACTCAGTTATTTTTATGCAACATTTCTTTACTGCCACCGTGTATAAAATTATGTATAAAGTATGTTTGACGAAGTTTGAAGAAGTTTTAAAAAATAAATTGGAAACTTCAAGTGATGAGAGTGCTCAAGAAAGAAAATTTGAATTGCCTTTAGTAATACAACTTCAGAAATTGAGTCGGTTGTACATGAGCATACATTATAATTACCAACAGTTTATTAATTACAGCGGCATTTCTGGCATAATTTGGTTAATTACTATGTGTGGTCTGTTAATCTTTAGCTCCAGTTTGGTAACGATTTTCTATTTCGATTACAACTACATTAACAACGCTTTATTAACTGACATTGAAGGAATGTGTTTGGGAATAATAATTTACATAAATCACATAGAAGGTCTCGGCAACATGGTTGAATTTAAAAAAAATATATCAAAAATTGTTTAAAAAATTTTTTTTTCAGAATAACCAACTATCATCGTTTTTGTTCAAATATCCAATATACAAGCTAAATATCGAGGAAGCAGCACAAGTATTCTAACTCATCAAACGTTACTCAAAAATTTAAAACTTATTTTTACAGGTTGAATGTTTGATTAAACTTTTAAGAATTAAAAAGCAAAAATTTACAATATCTAATATTGTTACAATTGAAACTAGCTTTTTAGCTACAGTAAGTTCAAATTGAATAATTTGAAATTTTATTATTGAAATTTTTATTTCAGTTTTTAGGCACTGTTCTGACTTATGTTCTCGTAGCACTACAATTCTACACCAAAGGAGGAAAACAACACCAGGTGACAACAGTTAATTCAACATTTTAATAATTGTAACTATTATAGGCAGAGGCACTCAATAAACGTAATTTGCATTGTGTGGTTGAATGTTTCCTCTCATTAACTTATTAGTAGTTGTAACTTATAAAGCAGGAAATGATGCCTCCTGGACCCTGGACGTTGAGAGTGGTCAAGACAATGACTAAAGAATAAAGAAGAGGGAGCCTTTAAATCCGACCTTGAAATCAAGAACAGGTCCATAGCTAATATGGCCGCCACTACAAATGCCACTCTTGTCAATTGCATTTCCTGTTTATGGTCAATCCGATCATGAAACCAAAAACAGGTCCATAGCTAATATGCTACAAGTTCATGTTTCGTCACATCCCTTTTTAATCAATACAGCTAAAACTTGTTAAACGTTACGTCCTCTTTATTCTTTAGTCGTTAGGTCAAGGCCTCACAAAAAAGTTCTCATGCCAGCGATTGCTATCGACAATCTCGTTCATGGCAGCCCTACTAGGGTATTCTCTATACTTTATTATTAATAAGCCTATTCTGTTTGTATTGAACATATAAATATTAACTTAATAATGTTTAAACAAAGTTTTTTTAGATCGTTAACTAATATGTATTTCGTACAACCATTGATTGGCCCAACAACAGAAGCCTCAAGTCATGCTCATAAGTTCTACATGAACATGAACAATCTTTCAGGATCAATAGGACAGGGATGACGTAAATAATCAATAACAGAGAGGTCACAAAATGCTTTTTTGGGGGACACCTACCTTGATTTTCTTATAGTCCTTTCTGGAAGTATCTAATCCTGGGTAAACCCATGGGGCCAAAAATGATGTTTTCTGCATGTAACCTGTAAGATAATCAACAAATTGCAACAACTCAGACAATTGATAATTTCTGAGACGTCTAAAACTTACTTTTCAACCCTGTTCAGAGCCGTGCCGAGAAAAGGGCCAAAAAATTTCCTGCCTCGGGAGCAAATTTAGTAGGAACGCAAATCAATCTAAAACCAGTTTAATAGATTTTTGTAAGAATTAAGCACAACAGTTTAAAGAAATAAAAATAAAAATGCACAATTACTGTAATGGCAAATTCTTTTTAATTTGCAAGAATACCTAAAATATCAATAAAATTGAAAAATTAGATCTCAATGCGGCTCGTAAAAAAACTAAAATTTTGAATAAATAAAGAAAAATGTGGGGAAAATGTTTTTTGGGTCTACTTTTACATCTTAATTCTAATTATTGTCAACATCAAACATGACTTGCCGCCTTACAAAGAAAAAGAATGCACTCTATTTTATGACCGCTCTGAGGGCGCTACACGAATTATCTGCCGCAAAATTGCCTAGACACGGCCCTGACCCTATTGAAAGGAAAATGAGGGCAAAATGAAAACCAAAAATTACATAAATAGCACTCTTTATTGATAAGTGATTTTTAGTAAACACAAACAAATACTATAGCAGAGTCGAATTAAACAAAAAACCAGCGCTTTTAGAAAAAGCGGAGGGATAGCAATTTTTTTTACGTATCGCTTTATTTTGGGACCCTAATTATGGCAGAGATTTTTCCAGATCAGAGGCGTGCGGGAACAGGGTCAAAATCGCCTTTGTTTGTTGCAAAACTGCTAGCTTTGACAATATCTTTGATCACATTGAAAATAGCAAAAAAATGCATCTTAACGTATAAAATTACAAAGAGAATCAGACCGGTCCGAACCCAAACGGATAGTTCGTTTATGGAGAAAAAAATAGAAACCATAGGAAGTTGATATATTTTCAAATTTAATTTAAGAAAAAAGTAAATGGCCAAATTTTTTGAAAATGCTTTTAAAAGATGTATTTTGATACGCAGAAAGACTGTACCAAATTTCAACTTCAAATATTTATTTAAACAGCCTGAATCGCTAGAAGACTAAAAATTTTCAACCACTAATAAAGTTGGAGCAAATGATGGTAGAGGGTGAAACTTTTTTTTAAATGAAAGGTATTGCCAAGCACTTTAAAATAATAGCAAATTGTAATTTTTTCTCAACTTTTTCGCCGTTTTTTCGCCTAATGTTAACGAGTAGTTCACTGCATGTTTCATGTTTATCAGTTATCACTAAGTTACTGAGCAAATTATTGTTATTTGTATACAACTCCTCATAAACATAAGGCGAAAAAACGGCGAAGAAGTTGAGAAAAAATTACAATTTTCTATTATTTGAAAGTGCTTGGTAATACTTTTCTTTCAAAAAAAAGTTTCAACCTCTACCACCATTTGCTCCAACTTTATTCATAGTTGAAAATTTTTAGTCTTTTAGTGATTGTGGCTGTTTAAATAAATATTAGAAGTTGAAATTTGGTACAGTGTTTTTGTGTATTAAAATACATCTTTTAAAGCATTTTCGAAAAATTTGGCCGTTTATTTTTTTTTTAAATTAAATTTAAAAATAATTGAACTTTCCGTGTTTGCTATTTTTTTCTGCATTAACGAACTCCCCGTTTGAACTCGGACCGATTCCATTCTCTGCGTAATTTTATACATTACAAATTACCTCAGATGTATTTTCTTGCACATCTTCAATGTGATCGAAGATATTGTCAAAACTAGCAGTTTTGCAACATACAAAGGCGATTTTGACCCTGTTCCCGCACGCCTCTGATCTGGAAAAATCTCTCCCATAATTAGCGTCCCAACATAAAGCGATTCGTGAAAAAAAATTGCTATCCCTCCGCATTTTCTTTAAAAATTTAGTTCGACGCTACTACTAATTCTACATGAATTTCTAATTTTCAAAAATTAAAATCTAAGTGTAGGTACACAAAAATACACTTTCTATTGAGGAGGTTCCTCATCTTCAGGTGGTGCGTTGTGGAATTGCAAAGCAACCAAAACGTATGTGACGACAGTTCCTGCAATCTTGAGAAGAAAAATATTAAAATTTTTAATTATTACTTAGAAATGTTTCTTACCGAAGCCAACATCGAACTTCCAACAGTGAAGAGATCAGATGCTCTCAAAATCGGTCTGTTTATGCTCAAAGTGGTCACCAACAATTCAAACTAAATATTATAAATTAATGCATTATTTAAAAATTATTGTGTCAATATTTTGAAACATAAAATCAAGTTGCTGGAAGATCATTAGTACCTGATGTGATCAATCAGTTTATCATCTTGTTAAAATTCCGAATCAAGTGCATATTGGTCAGCTACTTAAGATCCCTTGTTCAACTGTATAAAAGCACTTGAGTTTATGTTTCAAAATGTAATGTCGATACCAAAAGCATGAAAAAAATCTCACCTGAGCTGCTTCTTCGAAAGATAATTTGCTGAGTGGAAAGGTGAATAAGAACGACAATAAATCGGTGCTCTGAAAAAAACGTATAACATTTAATCATTCAACCACCTGATGATGTGAGTGGAAGAGTTTCTAAGCACAACGTGAAAACATAAGAAAAAAAAGAGAAGCACGGAAGAGTTATCAACAAAATAGGCAGTCGTTCTACCAGAATTATGGAGCTCACTCTTCAAGTAGAGTGGCTTGAGAACTGATGGGTCAGGAGACTCGACTTCAAGTTGTTCATTTTACAATAGGTCCAAATTAGTGACTTTAGTTCCTACAGTTAACTCCTATTCTAGTTCATAATCTGGAATTTATGTCAGTCGATCACAAAAATTGATTTTATCTCAAGACAAATCAACATTACGCGACCTGCGTCCAGAGATAGACTGCTGCTAATGTGTTCAAAGTTCAAAAAGCCTTACCACAGTATTCATCTTCTCGGAATGAACCATATAGTGTATAGTTGCAAATATGCTTCCGTAAGACTTTACCATTAAAAATATAACGGTCGAGTTACGCGATTCGTATGTGTAAACAAACATCAAATAAAACGATAAAATCAATATTCCGAGAAAAAATACCCACCAAATAGCAAACGAAGGGCTCAGAGCTCTAATCAATTGTTTGAAATTAACAGTTAAATTAAGATACAAACGAGTTAGGCGTTTCAATTGAACTTCTAACGGTAGTTGAATCAATTTGGATTTTTGCGACCTCTTCAATTTCTGTTTCAAAATTTTTTCAACTTGTAAGAAACACTTTTGATACATAACACGATATAAATGGGTTATAAATATGACTTGATAAATTGAAACTGTTTGAGTTGAGAGGACTAGAAACATCGTTGCAGCTTTAACAATAATTATCGTTAAAGAATCTGATTCTGATTGGAGCGACGTATGAATTGAATCCACCACGAAGACGACGTCGACCAAAGCCACGAAAACGTAAAGGGCGTAAACGTAAAAGTTGAAGAGTTTGATTGTTTTGAACGACAAAAATGAATCAATTCCATAATATTGTCTCAACTGGATAATTTTATCCAAACCGTTGAGCTCTATCAATCTTTCGTTGTATTTAACCATGCCGGTGATCCAAGCTGAAAGGCAGCTCAATAAAAAGAAAATTATTAGGTACGTCTCTACTTTTTCTTCGTTGATTTGGTCGTAAAATAACACATTTGTTAAACTGTGAATTAATATGAAAACTATTGGTGCTAATAATAGCCCTGATACAAGAAGTAAACTATCGGATTTTTGAAATTTTGCACCGGAATAAAAATTTTTTGTTACGTGAGCGCAATTAATGAAAATTGGCGATAATCCAATAAATTTTCCTAAATGTAACAACATACGTAACGTACAAGCCAAACAGTCGCTAACATTTTTATTTGTTCTTAAAAATGCATTTCGTTTGTACATTTTGCTGTTGGAGGAATCGACTTGAATGAAAGCTGCAATAGGATAATAGTGTATGTACCTACGTGCGACGATTAATTTCTAATTTGATGTTAATATCGATAACAATAATGCAATTTAAATATTAATATGAAAAGACTTATTAATTATCGACTACAGTGTGAGTTATTTTTACAGAAAATTGTGTTTGTAAATAAATAAATAATATATGAGGGCTCATAGATAAACAAAATTTAGCTGTGAAGAACTGTATTTTAGACTCAAAGACTCAACATAATAAGATTAAAATGATCGACTTTACTGGAGACGGTATCTAGAGATTAGAGGAAGTCACTCACGGGAGCAAAACCATCCGAATTAGGGCTTCTCGCGAGTCAGGTACAGGTATATTTTTTAATGCCATTATCTTAGGTTCACTTAACCCTCCATTCAACGGGTGAAGCCTGTGAGTGCAAGCAAAAGTGAAAATTGTCTGTAACTTAAAAAAAGAAATACTTTTTACTGAAATATTCTATCTACCTTCTTAACTTGTAATAACTCATATCATTAGCATTTGCTTTTCAAATTTTTTCAAAAAATGAATCCTCTAGGACACAGTTTGTTGTGACAGGCTTCACCCGTAGGTTCGTGTAACTTTGTGATAACCGATTATTTTTGTTATAAAGCATTATATAAGCGCAAAATTTATCTGCAGAGCATAAAAAATAATTGGTTTTAAGTTTCAATGCTTGTTTGTAAATTTTTTGTTTAGGTGACAAGTGCAACATAAGCAAAAATTCTTATTATTTTTCCAATTTTGTAAGGCTTGGTTATGTATTTAGTACATTGAAGCCTGCTATTTCAGTGAAGTTTAGGCCCTTGCAGTTTGTGTTGAGAATTTTATAATTTATTTTTTTTGTAATTTTCTGCCTATTTGATCAATATACTAAATATGTATTATGATAATTAACTTTATTTTCCTTCAATGTCCATAAAAAACAGTTTTCAATAAAAAATGTCAAAAAAGGATAAAAAATTTAAAATTAAAAAATAATAACTAACAAAAGGACCTACGCTTTAATTCTTCTGTAAAATAATGAAGAATAAGGTAGATTTACAATTAAAAAAATTTCAGTGCAATTCTTGCACCCTTACTATTTTTTAGCTATAGATATAAAGTGAGCGTAACAGGCTTCACCCGTTGGCTCGTGTGATTCTAGACCCACCCGTTGGATGGAGGGTTAAAAGGGCCAAAGGCATATAGGATTAGCTACAAAGTGTTTGCACATTTTTTGGTTTTTCATTTTAATATAATGCAATACAAAAGACAATTTATTATGTACGTCACTTAGGCATCCATCTATCGAATACAACCCTCAAATTAAACACAAACAAAAACCTGCAAATTCAAACTAGGTAAAATCCAAAGATTGGCTTGCCTAGGAATTACTGGAGCGATGCGTACTACGCCTACAGCAGCAATGGAAACAATGATGAACCTCCCACCCTTACATCTGGTAGAAATGGGCAAGGACATGCCTCAATCCTAAGAGAGATGGAAGAACACTTCATACTCAGTTTGGTGTCTGACAGAATCCAAATCATATACCATCTAAAAAACTACGAAATTAACATTCCGACTAGGGAAGAATCGGAATGCAAGGCAGTCAAATTGAATGGACTTGTATTCTACACAGACGGCTCTAAAAACCAAACAGTTACAGGAACTGGAATCGTCGGGGACGGCAACTTGAGGCAAGAGGTAGTCCTAAACCTCGGGGAGCACGCAACCGTCTTCCATGTAGAAATTTACATCATCTCAACATGTGCGCAAATGCTGTTGGATAGAGGATATCACAACCAAAGAATCTTCGTTATATCTGACAACCAAGCAGCCCTAAAAGCGCTGAACGCCTGTGAGATGAGGTCCGGACTAGTAACGGACTGCATCCGCAGACTGAATGCGCTAGCGGGAACAAATTTCGTCAACCTGGTATGGGTTCCAGCTCATGCTAACATACCAGAGAACGAGAAAACTGACGATCTGGCCAAAGAGGGCAGCAAAATAAGACCCATTGGACCAGAACCCGCCTTTGGCATTTCTTGATATGGCAAAGAGAGAAATAAAGTCACTTCTAGGGAAGTGGCATATCAAACACTGGAGGGAAACTCCTGGACAGGGACATTCCAAAGCTCTACTGGAGAAACCCTCTTACAAACGAACTCGCTCTATACTCAGAATGAGCAGAGAGGAATTACAACTGGCAACGGCAACAATAACGGGCCATTGTCAGCTCAAAAAGCACCTGCATACGATGGTATTAGAAAAAGATCCACTATGCAGAGGATGTGCAGAGGAGGAGGAAACTCCAATTCATCTTCTGCTACACTGTGAGGCTTTCACAAGAAATCGTCACAGTATTCTCGGGAAATAGAGGATGCTCCAAAGAGAACTGCCTAACTTATCAGTAGGAAAAATTATGAAAATTATGAATAAGGGAAGGCCAATCCGAGGTGCACAATAGATCCAAGCGGTCGCGATGCAAAGAACCACTAGGGACGAACCTCCGAATACATTAATATTAATAATAACAACCCTCAAATTTGTTTAATGTCGTTACGGGGTGGTGGAAATATTTTTTTAAACAATTTAATAAAATTTTTCAAGTTTCAATAAAATATTTCCACCACCACCGGATCGAGATTAAACGAATTTGAAGATGATCTTCGATAGATGAGTCTATAAGTAGCCTACATAACAAATTTCATTAGATTGTTTATTCTTTTAAGAGTTAGGAATTTTTCAAGTTTTGACAAAATATTGTTACCACCCTCGGAACGAGATTAAACAAATTTGAGGGTGGTCGTCGATAGATGAGTGCCTAAGTGGCTTAAATAACAAATTTTATTAAATTGTCTACTGTTTTAAAAAGGCTACGATTTTTTTTTTATTAATTTTTCAACTTTTTAAAAAAGCCGAGGGGTTATCCACTCTCTGCAGTCAATGTACAAAAATTGAGCTGTCAACGGTAGTTATCTGCAGTCAGTGGCAGCCAAAGCATAGGCAGTCAACTGCAGTCAGTGTACAAATTCAGAACAGTGGTTGACCCCTCGAAAAAGCTTTGGTTGATTTTAACTAAATTGTTTATATTTACAATAAATGACAGTTTGCGAGACTGTGAGATTCTCGCGAGAGAATTCTCGCAACATCTTGTGCGAGACGAGAAAGAGATTTTAAAATTTTTGCGAGGCGAGACTGAAATTATTTGTTGCGAGGCGAGACACGCTCATTTCGTGCGAGAAATCTCGCAAATAAAGCCCTAATCCGAATCGAAGCAAGAGAACTTTCTAACCGTGATGATGACTCTTTATTCTGCTCAAGTGTTATTAATAATATCCCATCTTATTCTTATTCTTCCAAGGTTTAGTTTTTGAGAAAAAAGGAAACAATGAAAAACCGTGAATTTCTTCTGTTTATCCCAATTTTCCAAGTTTTGTCAAATCCCATCTCTTCTATAAAAATCAACCTCTACATTGCTCTTCCGGAGAATTCCTCATCAACAACGAACGATTTTAGGTAAAGAGTGTATGAAAGCTCCTAATATTTAATTTGCAAATAAATTGTTCATTAATTCTTATAATATTATAATGATTGGCCATGATTTCAACTTTGGAAAATTTAATTTAATTTTTTTAATTCTCCTTAAATGATAGGCAATACACTCTACTCTACAGTGTACAATCGGTTGCATACAGTAAAGGAGCAAATAATTAAAAAACTTAAAGAAATAAAATTATTAGAAAATTATGCCTATATGGCAAAAATTTAACAAATCAAAATCTAGTAGAAGCTAATAAAGCTCACGGTTTCCGCAAATGCACTAATTTTATCAGTTGAGTTTCGGCGGTATTGAGCATGGTTGTACCTATAGTGTAATAATAATTAATTGACTAGTCAGAACCAGCAAATCTTTTAAAAACCTACGTGGTACTTTTTTCCCAATAATAATCATATTAATCCAGGGCTGGATTATCCATGAAGCGCATGAAGTGTTCGCTTCAGAGCTCGGAGATGTGAAAAGCCCGGAGGAAAGAAAAAAGCTCAAAAAATCGATAAGATTGAACTCAAGAGCGGTAAGTCCTAGGGAAAAATTACTTTTAGCAAAATGAAAGCTTATCAAATTTCCTAAAAAAATGTTTCTATTTATTTTTTCTCTATTCCTTATAGTTTTCGAAATAATCTGCTTGTAAAAATCGTTAATCTACAATTTCTTTTCTTTAGACTTTTACTGTAAAACGAAGGGCTGAGGTGCTAGTGGCAAAAATTTGTTTTCATACATTAACAATGTTTGCGGGCGAATATCGCAAAAACTAAAAAAAATAGAAAAAAAAATAAAAACAATCTTGTAGGAAATTTCATAAGCTTTCATTTTTCTAAGAGTAATTTTTTCTCTAGGATCCACCGTTTTTTAGATTTAAGCAGAAATTCACAAAACAGAACCTTTTCACCACTTCCCTCCCTTAACTATGTAACTAGAACCGGAGGCTTTTAGTATTTTAATTTTTTCAATCAATATGCAATTTTTTTTAATTCTGGGGTAATTCTACTATCTCTCTATATCTCTTCAAATAAGCTGGATCCTCGGCTGGATCTTTTAGGTGCCCATCGAATTTTGAATAACCTTTGATATTAGCCTTATTTGTCTTTGCAAAATAATGACACCTTCATATTTATCGGAATTACAGAAACTAGACTAATAAATTATAAAACATTCATGTAATTTCTCAGTGTAAAAGAGTTTAATAAGCAGTGTAAGACATAGAAACCTGTGGAACTAAGCGTGGGAAAAAAATTGTAAATGTTACAGGTAGCAGGTAGAAAATTAGTAATTCGGTAGGGACACTCAAAAGTTGGTTCAAATTAATGAAAATTAAGGTGAGTTGCTAAGGTAAACTTCCAAGAGAAAAAAGTAAAATAGGAGACTCTCGCAACTCGCAAATGACTTCAACGGCTTCTAAAAAGCAGAAGACATGAAAAGGTCAAGGTAATTGGCACACAAAAAAGTTTTTGCTTCTGTCAGGGAATTTAAAAAAAAACTTTTAAATGCAAAATAACAAAACATTTGTGTTATCTCAAAACGTGCATTTAATAAACATAAAAGCGACTTACCACATGAGCTAAATAATTTATTTCTACCACAAGATAAACAAATCCACCACCAGCTGTAAGTAATTGCAGTTGCATAAAGAACAAGTCGAAATAATTAGAAGTTTGATTCGCACCATCGATAGCCATAACCAAATCGAGAAATCCACAAATGACGATCAAAAATACAGTAGACATGACCCAAATTAACATTGCCGGATTAGTAAATTGACTCATGTATCTCATATTCCAAACCAAAGCAAGGTGCAAACGCCTATAATTTTTCAAAGCCTCCTCCAAAGTCATCTTATTCATTTTACTTTTATCTTGAACCGTGTTAATTTTGTTCGGTAACGAATCGAGCAACAAGTGTTTTAAATTTTTCTGATAAGTGAGAAAAATGACCGTGATCAATTGAAAGGCAATGTGGTAAACGAGAATAACCGCACATTCCATAAACATGCAAAAAGTTGTGCAAATTTGACGCATTACAAACCAATCCGAATCGGGGTCGACATAAAGTAAATCTTTCAAACCTATCACCAAAGCTGCACTCAACATGAAAATCAACTTAACGCAATGTGCCCTCATGCGAAGTACACTATCATTTTCCAAAAGCACTTCCGACATTAAATATTCCCAATATTTCAAAGTAACCGTAATCCCTTTAAAAGCCCAAAAAATAAGATTTTGACTGTAAACTCCATTTATCATAATGATAGTCGCTCTAATAGCATAAACGACGCTTATGAGAAAGTTGCACAAAACGAAAACGTCGTAATCATCTTTGATCAATTCGTTAATCGAATAAATGTAATTTAAAATTAAAATCGTCATAAAGGTAATTTGAATGACCGCTATCAAAAAGCGCGATAGAGATAATTTTACCGAAGTATCTTTGAACGGATGCCCGCATTTTATCGAAAGACACGGCAAAGTTGCCCAAGATGTAATCGAAACCAAAGGACCTATTGCACAAGACATGCAATTACTTGCAACTTGATGCGAACTCATTTTAACTTTTTTTTCCTTAATTCTAATCGACACTATGCATACACTTAAACGTAAACTCTTTAACTAAAATATTATTAGGTTCGGACAGAAAATATTATACGTTTGATTAAAAATGTAGTATTTGCATATTATAGATTATGGATGAGGGCTGTTGTTGATTTTTGTGTTTGGTTGACTCTAATTACTTTGCTGAAAGCAAATATATATTTTTATCTTCATTTATTTTTAATATCCTCATGAGGAATCATTAGTGGAAGATAAAAAAGGCAGTAATGGAGTTTCAATAACGCTTGCATCGATTTTCAATTAAACTTGACCTTTTGGAAGAATTTTTAAAGTGGCGTTAGATTTTTTAAGATGGAGAGTGTCACTCAAAAGGATGCTCTAACAAAGAATTCTCTTAGATCTCGTTTTTTGGTAATACTTTGATCTTATCCATCTGTACTTCTTTAAACTATCGCTATGAGCTTCTTTAAGCCACAATTATTTATCTCTAATTAACTGCAATACTAGCTGCATCTCACATTGGCCTTAGCAAGGCGTTAAAGAGTTACTTTTTTCTTACTGCTCGCTGAGCTTGTTTGAATTGAGTCAATTAAGTCAGAAATAATTATTTTCTGAAAAGTGGCAAATTGTACATTTTTTTGAAAGTGGGAAGAATTAAAAATAGTTAATGGGCGAATTTATTTATTTATGAATTTATGAGAAGTAATGAGACATCCCATATCTCTGTGGTTGTAGCTAAAATGAAAACAAAGAATTTTTGCGCGCTGAGCTTGATTGAATTGAATTAATTAAGTCAGAAAAAATTATTTAGCTGAAAAGTGGCAAATTGTAAATTTTTTAGAAAGTGGGAAGAATTAAAAATAGTTAATGGGCGAATTTATTTATTTATGAATTTATGAGAAGTAATGAGACATCCCATATCTCTGTGGTTGTAGCTGAAATGAAAACAAAGAATTTTTGCGCGCTGAGCTTGATTGAATTGAGTCAATTAAGTCAGGAAAAAATTATTTTTCTGAAAAAAGGAAATACGAAATTAGAAAGAATTGGAAATAGTTAGTGAACGAATTTATTGATTCATGAATTTATGATGAGCAATGAGACATCCGCTATCTCTGTGCTTGTATCTGAAATGACAACAAAGAATTTTTGGTGCATAAACTTTATTACATTTTAGTAGTAATATTTAGCGAACAAATTAATTAAGATGGGCTATACACAATTTTAATTATTAGTATTAAACTGAATACATACTAAGGAGTACGTTACCACCACGCCGGCCATCTACAAATGAAATTGAATTAGCACAAAAAATTTTTTTTAATTCAAACTCTTACAGATGCCAACCATTCCTTCCGAATATCAAAAATATCAGATGCTCTGATAACCATATTTTGAATTCGTAAACAGCTTATCAACATTTCCAACTAAAAAGAAGATAATTGAGGTTGTTAAATTATTGCTAGTCGTCATTATACCTGTTCTGATTCGTTAGTACTTAGCCTACATATAGGGTATTTGAATAAATACGTGCGTAAATCGTCTTTCTGCAAATGACATTCCAAAATAACGTTTGTACCGGGTGTCTCAACAGTGGGTGCACGAAAGATTGATCTCGATACCCCATTAGATTCTCTTAGGTCAATACAACCAATTAGATGCAGGATTTAACCGGTTTAACCGTGCAGGCGCGTACTGACTATACTCTTTCAGGGGCGCAAATATTTCTAGGGGCCCGCAATGTAAAATTTTGAATTACAGTCTTACGCCCCTGACATTTTTGAAAAGACATACCCTGTATAAATCTGGAAATGCCGGATATTTTTAATTATTAATTTCGAGAGAAAACTCGGATTTGCCATAACTTCAGGAGCCCGGGACGCTGTAGCGCTCAGCGCCCCTTACCAGTCCGCGCCTGTAAAACCGTGTAACCGTTTACAAATTATATTTTGCTTTATAGTAGGGAGCAATTGAACTTTTGCTCTGAACTAATTCCGAGACGATTTTGGCTTTCAATTTCCGATAGAGTATCAGTACACGAGCTAAAAAACAAAGTGGTGTAAAGCCACCATCTTGTTTTTAAGAGATGTTTTAGTATTTCGCGCAACTAGCGTATTTTCAATTTTAGAAATAAAAATTTGCTACATTTTTATTTCAAATTTAATTTCTTACAAAATTGCATCAGTAACTGTTTTCGCTAATCGCTATTTTTTAAAAGTTACAGCACAATTGGGTAAACAAAGTAGGGATGCTTTGGTCATTTTTTTTCTCTCACTTTGATCGAAAAATTGTTATAATAACAGTTCTAGAGCTTTTAATTCTCTATATTTTTTATATTTAAAGTTTTCTTATGCGAATTACAACAGTTCTCGCTCTACAGCGCAAGAAACTTAGACATTTTTGTATAAAGCTTGATTTCACAAGCCTATGTTGAGAAATTCGTACCTGTCTTGGAAAAATGCAGGGAAGAGGGGGAAAATAAAAAATAACCTCATGTTATTCAATTTTCCTATTAGAGCAGGCGCCCAAGGTAATTGAGTATGCAAAATATGAGGACCGCGTTCTGTCAACGGATTTGGGTTTGGGAGATATCAAAGTTTAATATTTTTGATGTTGCCGGACAGTCTTATGGGGCAATCAATAATGGTGGGCGCTCAAAGTCTTAAGACGTGTTGAAAAATCACATTTTAATTTTTTTCTACTTAACGGTTAGGTTGACGAAATTTTGCAACCGAGATAATTTATGTAAAATTGAAATACGAACAAAATGATGTATTTAAATGTTTAAATAGTAAAAGTGGTGACGAAGAAGAATAATTTTTCATAATTTTGCGAAGAGTTTGGTAACAGCAATTTTTTTTTCTTAAACGGTTGATAATATCACGGTGTATGTGCTGATAAGATTTCCGAACCCAATTTTGACTAAAAGGCACTTTTAATGTAGTTTTCTTAGACCACAAAGAGCTTAAGCTGAGAGCAACCCACTCCTTGAATGAATTTTGACGAAATTGTTTTTATTGAGTTCTCAATACCCTAAAGAACAAAGTTTATACTGTAAAAAAGTGTACAACATTTGCTTCATCATTTTTTTAAACCACTTCTTGTGAATTCAATTTTCAAAATCTTAAAAATAAGCTGAAAAAGACGCTGTTTTTTCAAAATTTTGGGTGCAAATGCTTACTCTTTTGATAATTAGTAACTAAAAATGAAGTTGAGCGAAAAAAAAAATTTTTAGAAAAACCTTCTTTTTCAGCTTATTTTTAAAATTTTGAAAATTGAATTCACAAGAAGTGGTTTAAAAAAATGATGAAGCAAATGTACACTTTTTTACAGTATAAACTTTGTTCTTTAGGGTATTGAGAACTCAATAAAAACAATTTCGTCAAAATTCATTCAAGGAGTGGGTTGCTCTCAGCTTAAGCTCTTTGTGGTCTAAGAAAACTACATTAAAAGTGCCTTTTAGTCAAAATTGGGTTCGGAAATCTTATCAGCACATACACCGTGATATTATCAACCGTTTAAGAAAAAAAAATTGCTGTTACCAAACTCTTCGCAAAATTATGAAAAATTATTCTTCTTCGTCACCACTTTTACTATTTAAACATTTAAATACATCATTTTGTTCGTATTTCAATTTTACATAAATTATCTCGGTTGCAAAATTTCGTCAACCTAACCGTTAAGTAGAAAAAAATTAAAATGTGATTTTTCAACATGTCTTAAGACTTTGAGCGCCCACCATTAATGATTGCCCCATAAGACTGTCCGGCAACATCGAAAATATTAAACTTTGATATCTCCCAAACCCAAATCCGTTGACAGAACGCGGTCCTCATATTTTGCATACTCACTTCCCTTCAGAACCCGGTCTATATGCTAATTTCAGTTTTCGCTCTGCAGCGAGTGTTTGGTGACACGTGATTTCTCTTTGGCATTTTTCTGGTATTTTGTCATATTTTGGTAATTTGTTATAGTCTGCTAATCGAATATTTTTCTTGCCATTTTTGTGATATTTTTCTGGTATTCAGTCATTCTTCTTCTTATTTTTTTGGAAAAGCCTATGGCGATGGCGTTCATTTTTTCGTCATCATCGAATGCTCTGTATCCATTGTCTAGGATCCTGTAAATGTTTCTTGCATCCTCTTCGAAAGTGTTGTGTTGAACCATTGCATGATCATCATCTTGTTCTTCTTCATCTAAATCGATAGAAATTTCCGGCACGTTTTCGCACAATTCGGATCTCCTTCACAATTTTTACAAACTACTGTGCAATGAAGCCCTGCTTTAGGGCAACAACAAGCTCCTCCATATCCCGTCATACAAGAGCATGATACTAATTTTATCCGTGTCCATGGTGCCTTGGTTGTAGGAACTGGAACCAACCCAAGTAAAGCATCCTTTTTCGATTCCCATTCCTCCGTATCAAGTTTTATATTGAGCCACAATTAGATCTGGTGGTAAGTTCGAAGTATACGCTGCGTGACAGCAGCCTGAGTTGGAGATTTGGAGATTTTTTGGTTGCAGATTTGAGGAAACATTTGTGTCGGTACAAATCTAAACACTCTGCGATTGCAGAGTTGCCTCCATATAAAGTCATAAAAAATTCTTCGCCTATTTTCGCCTAAATGTTGCATCATCGTTGCCTTCTAGTTCTTCTTCATCTAAATGGACAGAAATTTCCGGCACGTTTTCGCATCTCTTTCACAATTTTTACAAACTACTGTGCAATGAAGCACAGTTATATGACTACCACAAGCTCCCCCACATCCCGTCTTACAAGAGCAGGATACTAATTTTATCAGCCTCTGTGGTGCAGGATCTTTTGTTGTAGCAACTCGAACCAATCCAAGTGAAACGTTCTTTTTCCATCCTCATTCGCAGACCGCAGGCCGCAGCCTTAGTTAGAGGGCAGGCCCGGACTGGCCCGGCCGGTGCGGCCAAGTGAAATTGGGGCACGATGAAAACAAATTTTTATCTAAACTTTCTTGTTTTGCTTAATTTCACAAAACAAAAATATGTTTAAAAATTTTTAAAGTCGGTCTGAACCCGTTGACCTTAAAAATTCAAAAAAATGTTGCCTGCGGCGCTATGGGGTCTGTGGGAACTCTTTGAAAACCAGACCCGTGATAATGTCGCTACTAACTACGCCACTGCATTTGGGGGTAATTTATTTTGTAGCCAGGGGGCTAACCACTATCCAGTCCGGTCATGGGATGAAGTGTCGCGAGGTTTGGTGTTTTTTGGTTACAGATTTGAAGAAACATTTGTGTCGGTACAAATCTAAAGACTCTTCGATTCTAGGATTGACTTCATATAAAGCTTTGAAAAATTCTTAGCCAATTTAACGCCAAGATGTTTCGCTCGCGACGCATTTTTTTCTTGGATATATCCAGAGGAGAGTGGAGATCCAGATGTTTTTCAAAGCAAGCAGCGATGACCTTGATGTCGTCGAGTTCCTCGAATAGTTTCTCATTTTTTGTGACACTTCTACGAATGGCCGCTGACATGAGTGTTTTAATACTTTTCTGTTTGACACATCCCATGTCACAATCACTCAAACAAAACTGTTCGTTTTGTCACACACGAGACACGAATCCATTTTTTTACGTGAACATAATTGAGATGAATCCGTAAGAAGAGTATACTCTGCACCTTCCGCATTAAAAACCACAGAATTGGGAAAGACATGAGCACAGAAGAACAGAAGCACAGAAGTGGATTTTTTTTACATGAGATTGTTTTCTTTACGACAAAAATGTAGCAAAACTTTCTTTTCTAAAATCTAAAATACGCGAGCTATGCGCGAAATACTAAAACATCCCTTAAAAACAATATGGTGGCTTTACACCAAGAGATTGAATTGTGCAAAACGTGTTTTGTAGCTTGTGTACCGATACTCTTTAGAAAAACGAAAGCCAAAATCGTCTTGGAATTTTTTTCCCAGAACACCTTGTAATGAAATCTAAATGGCCCCCTACTATAAGAGATTGTTTCGTTCTTGGTAGCTTCTGTAGAAGAGGCACAACCTTCCGTACACACACGGTTAGGACACCCGGAAAAATTAGTCGAAAAATAAGCTTACCATTTCGTCCAAACTTCCAAGACACATTATCCAATAAATCAAAAGTGCGATGGAAATGTAAATGCGTATTTGTAATTCCACAAATTCAAAATTCAAGTCGTGCAATTCGTACATTTTGACGCACACGAAAATTGTAAAGACCGAAACAACGATTAACAAAGAAGTCAATAAAGGTAAAAACATAATTGTAAGATTACAAAAGTCGTTCCAAATTAAAAAGTTTGAATTTATCTTGAGATAATACTTAATTGTTAATCTCAGCGTAGTTTCTATTGAATTCGCGTTGGCTATCAACAAGTTATTTTCAACGATTGCAAGTCTTGTTTTATTTTGAAAAGTTCCATTTAGAAAAGCCTTTAATTGATTGACGACGATCTTTTGGTAATTCAAAATAACGGTTTTGTACAACAGCGTTACGAAGAAAAAAAATGCGAATGTGATGTTGTCTGTGTAAAAGACCAAAATTGTCGTTACAGTCTGAAGCCGATTCCAACCACTGGGCATTTTAATCAAAATAATTATTGCGTATACACAAGTGGATGCCAAAACGAAACAATTTAGCAAAAAATTACGATTAATTAACCAAGTTGTAGTGTCTCGAGTTAAAATTGTTTGATTTTGCAATTTTTTAAATTTGTTCAAAATATCTTGCAATTTCACAATCGTCAGGTGAAACATTTTGACTCTTAACAAATTCAAAATCATCGTAAGAGCGGTTCTCAAGTAATACAAACTGTTTGAAAAAAATGTTAAAATCAATATCGCATCTTTATCACCATCGAAATACTTTTTACTCCAATATCCATTATAAGCAAACTCGAAAACAAATAATAAGAGTAAAGTGATCGAAAAGAAAATTTGTTCTTTTGGAAAATACGTTTGAATTTGTGGCGTTACTTCGTAATTACCTGTACCGTGCGAACAAGTTATTCGTAAAAATGGACAAGATGTGATTGAAGAAAACCAATGATGGTGTCGAAAAATACAACTTAAACAATTTTTCGATACTCGAAGATTTTTGAACATGTTGGCTGTGAAAATTACACTCAACTGACGAAGAATTGTTTTAACACAATGATTCAGTTAATGGGAAACAATAAATTTGATTATTAAATAAATGTGAACTATTAAATTAATTTGAATAGAATGATTTTTGTTAAATTAACTTATGATTGATTTCAAAACTATTTTTTATATTTATCTTTCAAGGTGAATAGTTATTTCATTGTTTACCCTCTGCTTTGTGTTCCAAGGCCCTAGATAACTAGGTACATAATATTATCTTGTGGAAAATGGCTCTCAGTTGAATGTGTTGAAATTTTGGAATGTCGACTAACTGCTAATGATAGTCTAAAGGATTTCAATTCTACGACATTTGACACGACTTTCATGATGTACAGAAGTGAGTTTGGCAGATATTACACAGGTCAGCCAAAAAATGAGGTCAGACATTTTGAAGAACTGAAGTCCAGTAAGCACATTCGAAGAGCTGTCCCAAATATAACAACTTAACAAACGATGAGAACGAAATGAAGGTAACAAAATGGAAGAATTACAAGTATCGTTGATCAGCCTCAAAAGTAGAAATACACCAAGTTTATATAACTTCAACAACAAGCTCTTGAAATACGAACGTTTGAATACAGAGCTGATAAATTTGATTGAGAAAATTATTGACACAGTCAATATCTGAAGAATAGAACAGGCAGAACTGTTCCAGTAACGTCACAAGTATGTTCAGATAAAGCATGTGTGAAAATATACAATCACTCTGAAGTGTATAGAAGAGTATATCAGGACTCCAATATTACCAACTCGCTCCCATATCCTGGTTATAAGAACAAATTCTTATATGATCAGTCCTTCCAGATATCTGGAAGAGTAAAAAGTTGCGCTCTTAAAAAAGGAGTCGATGAGTGTCGTACGAGTAACCCTTTATATTTTTAAGAGCTATTTGAAGCTTTATTTTTTACAAATTATATTGAATTCAACACACTTTGTTTAGAAAATTGAAAGTGAAGATTTGGAAATAAATTATGAGGCGGGTGCATGTAATCTGTTCTGATAGAGCATGTGTGGTAGCATACAATCGCTCTGAAGCTTACAAAAGAGCATCTTGGACACTTATATCACAAACACGTTCCCGTACCCTAGTTATAAGAACAAATTCTTACATGCCAAGTCCTTCCAGATTTCTGGAAGTGTGAAAAGTTACGCTCTTAAAAAAGGAGTCGATTCGTATAACTTTGAGTGTCGTGCGAGTACCCTTTATATTTTTAAGAGCCATTTGAAGCTTTAATTTTTACAAATTATATTGAATTCAACACACTTCGTTTGCAAAATTGAAAGTGAAGATTTGGAAATAAATTATGAGGCGGGTGCGTGTAATCTGTTCTGATAGAGCATGTGTGGTAGCATACAATCGCTCTGAAGCTTACAAAAGAGCACCTTAGACACTTATATCACAAACACGTTCCCGTACCCTAGTTATAAGAACTAGGGTACGGAATTCTTACATGCCAAGTCCTTCCAGATTTCTGGAAGTGTGAAAAGTTACGCTCTTAAAAAAGGAGTCGATTCGTATAACTTTGAGTGTCGTACGAGCACCCTTTATATTTTTAAGAGCCATTTGAAGCTTTAATTTTTACAAATTATATTGAATTCAACACACTTTGTTTACAAAATTGAAAGTGAAGATTTGGAAATAAATTATGAGGCGGGTGCATGTAATCTGTTCTGATAGAGCATGTGTGGTAGCATACAATCGCTCTGAAGCTTACAAAAGAGCACCTTAGACACTTATATCACAAACACGTTCCCTCACCCTAGTTATAAGAACAAATTCTTACATGCCAAGTCCTTCCAGATTTCTGGAAGTGTGAAAAGTTGCGCTCTTAAAAAAGGAGTCGATTCGTATAACTTTGAGTGTCGTGCGAGTACCCTTTATATTTTTAAGAGCCATTTGAATCTTTAATTTTTACAAATTATATTGAATTCAACACACTTTGTTTACAAAATTGAAAGTGAAGATTTGGAAATAAATTATGAGGCGGGTGCATGTAATCTGTTCTGATAGAGCATGTGTGGTAGCATACAATCGCTCTGTAGCTTATAAAAGAGCACCTGGAAACTTATATCACAAACGCGTTCCCCTACCCTGGTTATAGGAACAAATTCTTATAAGCCAAGTCCTTCCAGATTTCTGGAAGTGTGAAAAGTTGCGCTCTTAAAAAAGGAGTCGATTCGTATAACTTTGAGTGTCGTACGAATACCCTTTACATTTTTAAGAGCCATTTGAAGCTTTATTTCTTACAAATTATATTGAATTCAACACACTTTGTTTACAAAATTGAAAGTGAAGATTTGGAAATAAATTATGAGGCGAGTGCATGTAATCTGTTCTGATAGAGCATGTGTGGTAGCATACAATCGCCCTGAAGCTTATAAAAGAGCACCTGGAAACTTATATCACAAACGCGTTCCCCTACCCTGGTTATATGAACAAATTCTTATAAGCCAAGTCCTTCCAGATATCTGGAAGTGTGAAAAGTTGCGCTCTTAAAAAAGGAGTCGATTCGTATAACTTTGAGTGTCGTGCGAGTACCCTTTATATTTTTAAGAGCCATTTGAAGCTTTAATTTTTACAAATTATATTGAATTCAACACACTTTGTTTACAAAATTGAAAGTGAAGATTTGGAAATAAATTATGAGGCGGGTGCATGTAATCTGTTCTGATAGAGCATGTGTGGTAGCATACAATCGCTCTGAAGCTTACAAAAGAGCACCTTAGACACTTATATCACAAACACGTTCCCTCACCCTAGTTATAAGAACAAATTCTTACATGCCAAGTCCTTCCAGATTTCTGGAAGTGTGAAAAGTTGCGCTCTTAAAAAAGGAGTCGATTCGTATAACTTTGAGTGTCGTGCGAGTACCCTTTATATTTTTAAGAGCCATTTGAATCTTTAATTTTTACAAATTATATTGAATTCAACACACTTTGTTTACAAAATTGAAAGTGAAGATTTGGAAATAAATTATGAGGCGGGTGCATGTAATCTGTTCTGATAGAGCATGTGTGGTAGCATACAATCGCTCTGTAGCTTATAAAAGAGCACCTGGAAACTTATATCACAAACGCGTTCCCCTACCCTGGTTATAGGAACAAATTCTTATAAGCCAAGTCCTTCCAGATTTCTGGAAGTGTGAAAAGTTGCGCTCTTAAAAAAGGAGTCGATTCGTATAACTTTGAGTGTCGTACGAATACCCTTTACATTTTTAAGAGCCATTTGAAGCTTTATTTCTTACAAATTATATTGAATTCAACACACTTTGTTTACAAAATTGAAAGTGAAGATTTGGAAATAAATTATGAGGCGAGTGCATGTAATCTGTTCTGATAGAGCATGTGTGGTAGCATACAATCGCCCTGAAGCTTATAAAAGAGCACCTGGAAACTTATATCACAAACGCGTTCCCCTACCCTGGTTATATGAACAAATTCTTATAAGCCAAGTCCTTCCAGATATCTGGAAGTGTGAAAAGTTGCGCTCTTAAAAAAGGAGTCGATTCGTATAACTTTGAGTGTCGTGCGAGTACCCTTTATATTTTTAAGAGCCATTTGAAGCTTTAATTTTTACAAATTATATTGAATTCAACACACTTTGTTTACAAAATTGAAAGTGAAGATTTGGAAATAAATTATGAGGCGGGTGCGTGTAATCTGTTCTGATAGAGCATGTGTGGTAGCATACAATCGCTCTGAAGCTTACAAAAGAGCACCTTAGACACTTATATCACAAACACGTTCCCGTACCCTGGTTATAAGAACAAATTCTTACATGCCAAGTCCTTCCAGATTTCTGGAAGTGTGAAAAGTTGCGCTCTTAAAAAAGGAGTCGATTCGTATAACTTTGAGTGTCGTGCGAGTACCCTTTATATTTTTAAGAGCCATTTGAAGCTTTAATTTTTACAAATTATATTGAATTCAACACACTTTGTTTACAAAATTGAAAGTGAAGATTTGGAAATAAATTATGAGGCGGGTTCATGTAATCTGTTCTGATAGAGCATGTGTGGTAGCATACAATCGCCCTGAAGCTTACAAAAGAGCACCTAATGCCCGTTTTCACCGACGGTTCCTAAGCAATTGCCTACGTAAGAACTGCCTAACGCTAAAATAAGTCCTAACCCGATGCATAAAAATTATTAACCATTTCGATATTGATATACAGATACCTTTGTTTATCTTATTTAGGAACCCTGGTGCGCGTGGTGAAACGTGGTGAAGCGCAATTTCGACTTAAAAAATGCTAATGTCAAATTAAGCAATGCCTAACTTTAAGAATTGTCGGTGAAAACGGGCATTAGACACTTATATCACAAACACGTTCCCGTACCCTGGTTATAAGAACAAATTCTTACATGCCAAGTCCTTCCAGATTTCTGGAAGTGTGAAAAGTTGCGCTCTTAAAAAAGGAGTCGATTCGTATAACTTTGAGTGTCGTGCGAGTACCCTTTATATTTTTAAGAGCCATTTGAAGCTTTAATTTTTACAAATTATATTGAATTCAACACACTTTGTTTACAAAATTGAAAGTGAAGATTTGGAAATAAATTATGAGGCGGGTTCATGTAATCTGTTCTGATAGAGCATGTGTGGTAGCATACAATCGCCCTGAAGCTTACAAAAGAGCACCTGGAAACTTATATCACAAACGCGTTCCCCTACCCTGGTTATATGAACAAATTCTTATAAGCCAAGTCCTTCCAGATTTCTGGAAGTGTGAAAAGTTGCGCTCTTAAAAAAGGAGTCGATTCGTATAAATTTGAGTGTCGTACGAATACCCTTTACATTTTTAAGAGCCATTTGAAGCTTTATTTCTTACAAATTATATTGAATTCAACACACTTTGTTTACAAAATTGAAAGTGACGATTTGGAAATAAATTATGAGGCGGGTTCATGTAATCTGTTCTGATAGAGACCGGTGTGAAAACAGCAACGAAAGATAGCAACACTTTTTAGCGAAAATACCCGAATGACCATAGGCGTTCGTTACATACGGGTATTGCAACAAAATAAAAATTCCTTTAAAACAGACAAATGGCTTATCAAATACATTTCAAAAATACAAAAACATTGTTTACAAAACACAAAAAAATTCCAAACCAAAGAAAAATAATTAAATATTACGTATTTCACATAATATCAAAAAGTAAGGTTATGTACGTTGATCACAATTTTAAATGCACTTTATATGTCTTTAAAATACAGAAAGGCCAGGTTGGTCAAAAATTCCGTTTAAGGGATTGTTCACTATAGTATTAAGTATCATTTAAAACAAAAATCATCCCCTTAAAATGGGCCCCACTATGTCTACTATGCCAGCAACAGAAATGGAAGTGTAGTAATTGTATAAATGCGAGATTTTCAAAAATCAAAAAATATAGAAAGGTCTCGAACGGCAAAAATTCTATTTAGGGGGTTGTTTACTATGGTACTAACTATTATTTAAAATAGAAATCATCCCCTAAAAAATATAATGGTGGTTGCAATGCAGTATATGGGACCGCTTATGGCATATCACTTTTCCTATGGAAAACACATCGGAGAGGCCGTAAAAAATACCTACTCAAAAAAATATTTTAGGTCCAGGAGATTCAAAATTTCGACTTTAGTATCGCAATAGTATCCCTTAAATTAACCTAAATTTTATTATTACTTTGCTGGTACCGAGAATCAAATGAAGTATTTTCTATCTAGGTATTGGCGTATTGGTATTATTCTTAACAAGATTTTAAAGAATTCGAACTAAAAGCAAAGTCTAATTAATATCCTAATAAACATTTCCCAAATAAAGTAACGTAATTTACAGCTCGTAACAAATTTTTTACGGACACATAAACACTAACATCTTAAGCATAATAATTTAGGTAGTGTGTGTGTAGGTAATTCATACAAAAGTTGCATCATCTCCCATATGAACCCCGAAAAAACAAGAATTTCTAACCCCCATTATCTTATTGCTTCGTGTTAAATGTTCGGATGCGTTACACATGGTCGCCTTTGAAAACCAACCTAAAGTATGTAAGATTCCCTCAAAAGTAGAGAAAAATATTTAAAAAATTCCGAGACCCCTATGAGACTCGAAAACTACAAATTGGCTTGTTTCTTATAGGTATCTAAAGGATTTGCAAACGAAGGTGCCGCTAAATCAAAAGGTGTGTGGCGTAACCCACGAGCTCTGCTAGTTTAATATAAATCTGTTTCGAAATCTAAAATTATATTTTGATCTATTTCCAATTTTCTAAAAAGGATTAAATATATAAATAAATTAAGAAGAAATTCGTTTTTAAGTTAATCTTAATTATTCTTCATTGAAAGCTTGCCTCCGAGATAGTAAAACTATTGAAGGTTATGATCCTGATGTCACTAATGTAGTTTAGCATACAAAGTTTGCACCATAGGGGCTTTTTTTATTATTTACTGTTTTTCGAAAATAGCTTATTGTATAAAATATATGCATAAAATGCCTGAGGGGCCTTTCTATACTTATTGATTTTTAAAAATCTCGAATTTATACAATTACTACACTCTATTTCCGTTGCTGGCATAGTAGACATAGTGGGACCCATTTTAAGGGGATGATTTTTGTTTTAAATGATACTTAATACTATAGTGAACAATCCCCTAAACGGAATTTTTGGCCAACCTGGCCTTTCTGTATTTTAAAGACATATAAAGTGCATTTAAAATTGTGATCAACGCACATAACCTTACTTTTTGATATTATGTGAAATACGTAATATTTAATTATTTTTCTTTGGTTTGGAATTTTTTTGTGTTTTGTAAACAATGTTTTTGTATTTTTGAAATGTATTTGATAAGCCATTTGTCGGTTTTAAAGGAATTTTTATTTTGTTGCAATACCCGTATGTAACGAACGCCTATGGTCATTCGGGTATTTTCGCTAAAAAGTGTTGCTATCTTTCGTTGCTGTTTTCACACCGGTCTGATAGAGCATGTGTGGTAGCATACAATCGCCCTGAAGCTTATAAAAGAGCACCTGGAAACTTATATCACAAACGCGTTCCCCTACCCTGGTTATATGAACAAATTCTTATAAGCCAAGTCCTTCCAGATATCTGGAAGTGTGAAAAGTTGCGCTCTTAAAAAAGGAGTCGATTCGTATAACTTTGAGTGTCGTGCGAGTACCCTTTATATTTTTAAGAGCCATTTGAAGCTTTAATTTTTACAAATTATATTGAATTCAACACACTTTGTTTACAAAATTGAAAGTGAAGATTTGGAAATAAATTATGAGGCGGGTGCGTGTAATCTGTTCTGATAGAGCATGTGTGGTCGCATGCAATCGCTCTGAAGCTTACAAAAGAGCACCTTGGACACTTATATCACAAACACGTTCCCGTACCCTGGTTATAAGAACAAATTCTTATATGCCAAGTCCTCCCAGATTTCTGGAAGTGTGAAAAGTTTCGCTCTTAAAAAAGGAGCCGATTCGTATAACTTTTAGTATCGTACGTGCCCCCTTTATACAGGGTGTATCGACTCCATTTAGACAAAGCCATAGGGCTTGTAGCTCTCTTGAAAACAAATTTATGGTTTATTTTAAGTTTTTCGATTTTGAGCCTCGTATCCGAAATACGGCCGATTTCCGGTTTTTCGTTTTGTCGCAGAAAACAGTTCTGTGAAATTCGTAACTTTTTCTACAACTTTAACATGAAGTGTAATTTTCTTTCTGCATTGGATTCAAAATGGCGTCAATTTGAAAAGTTTGACCGTGAAGATTTTCAAAACCACACCATGAATTTTCGAAAAAAGAATGTCAATTTATTCTACAAGTCAATATCTACTATTAAAAGGTAAGAAAAGTTAGTTATAAATTCTTCTTGTTTAAACACTAAAAGAAGTTTTATTTAACCAGTGTTGCGATCGAATTTTAATATCCCTTGTTTTCCGTATAATCAGGTACGTGGATGTGCAAGACGATAACGATTTTGATAATTAAACGTCATTGCTAGGAAAAATAACAATCGCCTTGCACATCCACGTATTTGATTTTAAGAAAAACAAGGGATATTAAAATTCGATCACAACGTTTGTTAAATTCAACTTCTTCTAGCGGTCAAACTAGAAGAATTTATTACTAACTTTTCGAACCTCAATAGTAGATATTGACTTGTAGAATAAACTGGAATTCTTTTTTCAAAAATTCATGGTATGGTTTCGAAAATCTTCACGGTCAAACTTTTTAATTTGCCGCTATTTTGAATCCAATGCAGAGAGAAAATTATACTTAATGTAAAAGTTGTAGAAAAAGCTACGAAGTTTACAGAACTGTTTTCCGCGTTCCCGGAAGTTCAAAAGTAAAAGAGCAATTGCGACAAAACGAAAAACCGGAAATCGGCCATATTTCGGATACGAGGCTCCAAAATGAAAAACTTATAATAAACAATAAATTTGTTTTCAAGAGAGCTACAAGCCCTATGGCTTTGTCTAAATGGAGTCGATACAGCCTGTATTTCAAAAATCCTGATTTTTTAAAGTTACCATGGAAATTTCTTAGCGGCCTATTCAACGACAACTGAACTCGAATTTCGATGTCATGGAGTCATCAAGATGTTAAAATTATACGAGAAGTAAAGAGCAAAATAGCTTGCTTTAGGTGGTACTAAAGGTTTATGAATTAATCGACCCTGAACTTAATTTATATTATTGTCGTTTATTGTATCAATAAAAATATGATTAAATCAAATCAAACGATCAAATCCATTAAAATAGATGAATGCAATTTATTTACATCGTTTTATAAACTAAAACCGCCTTCCAAGAGTTTTAGTTTACTTGAGTTTACCTAAAAATGCAGTCAAAAGTATTAACTGCTGTGTACGACAATTGCATTTATTGCACATTCAAATGCGTTTTTTGGTTTTCATCACTTTCTTATTTACCAACTTTTACATTGAAATGCAGTCACGGCCCAAGAGGTGTGAAGAAAGAAATTATTTTTTCTAAAATTCGAATTTGCGTATCGCTATTCTTTATGATGTGTGCATCGTACAATGCGATATATTACGTATATTTCATAAGAAAATGGTTTGAACATAAAAACGATATCATAACAATAACGACGCTTTTGACTTACTTTTTCAATTACACTCGGTTGGTTTTGATGTTATTTTTTAATTTTAAACACACACGAGTGTTTCGAGACGTCTTGCTTTTGTTGGATATGCTTTGTGTGCAATGGGCTTCTAAGGACGAGAAAATTTTGATAAGCAAAAAGGAAATCTTTTTAATCAATTCCATTTCGTTGCTTTTTATTTCCGTCTCTGTTTCTTATTTTATTTCGATTACAGCTTACAGGATTGCTGATTTGGAAACAAATTTTGCTAGATTTCAGGAATTGTGTGGAGCGGTTGCATTTTATATGGAATTTATGTTATTTTTAATCATGATTTTATTGTTAATTGTTGTCAGATTGATGTTTGCAAATTATCAAAAAATTCTCAAACTTGAAATGAATCGACGTATCGATTGCGACCCTAGTGATGTTTTGGGTAAATTATCGATGATAAAATTGTATAAAGATGCTCGTTTGCTTCACGCTTCATTAGTCAGAGCAGGTCATGCTTTTAACGATTATTTTAATCCAACGCTAATAATTTATACACTGAGTGCAGCAGTTTTGGTTGTTGTTGGTATATTGGGCACTATTTATAACATGACTCAAGTCGAAAGTAAAACTACTAACGATTTCATGCAAATTCAATTTAGAACAAATATTGCTATTATTGTTGCTATTTATGTGATGTATGTTTATGAAGAGTTTGAAGTGGTGGTGAGGATTTGGTTACTCGCTTAATTAGATAACTATTAATCTGTAATTTGTAGAACAACGACTTTTTGTCTTACTTATTCAAATATCGGATTAGCAAAGTAAGTTCAGAAGAGGCTAAACAGGTATGTACATCATCAGATCATCACTATTTAAAACAATTCTTAAATCGTTTTTCCTTTTCTCCATTTTCCTTATTTTCTAAACTATAAGCTTCTTGTTCTATTTTACAATTATACAACGACGAGCTGTTGAATCTTTAGAAGCAGCCGTAAAACATCAACATAAACTTCAACATCAACTAAAAACAACATAAACAAAACAACCAAAATAAGAAATAGAATAAATTAGATTTCATGGATATGAAAAGAGACACTGGATGAGTACAAGTATGTTAGAAAACTAACAACCCGAAGTGGATTAAACTGATCACAGACTGGAGCCTTGAAAAAAGAAGGAAAATGGGATGGGATGAGGCTGGGCCTGGGTTCAAAATTTAACTGGTTGCCGACTGATCCATAAGCTTTGATATGCAAGTTTTCTACTTGCTCCACCATACGGCTTAATTCTCGCGCACTCACGGGCCCCTTAACACTAGGCCCTGATTCCATGGAAGCGCAGAACCCGTGTAGTTGCCCAGTGCCGTAAGTCCCTGATGGTGATAGTTAGAATAAGAACAGAATTGATAGCTTTGGTAAGAAAAGGAAGACAAAGACAGCTCGAGAAATCTTTTATGCAACTGATAACACTGTCAGATGAGATGATCATGATCAGTGATCAGTATTTCATATTTTGCCTTTCGGTTTAGGCGAAAATGACACCAATTTTTTAATTGAAATGAAACACCCTGTAAATTTTAGCTTTTTTTTCAATCAATCTAAGATTATATATGTTCTACAAAATAATTTTTGGTTTAAAATTATTTGAAGTAGAAATTAGAAAAAGTATTGATATTTTTTCGACGCACTTTGTATAATTATTTTGAATATTTTAAAATTAAAAATTTTTGTATTTTAATATTGTAAATAATATAAAGAACGAATGGTAATCAATCTGATATGACTCTGATACGTCTACACGTGCATTCGACTCTTTCACAACACCTGTCGATTGTTCGAAATTTCAATTCGCTAAAAAGAGATAAATTAAATATTTTAAAATATTATTTTAATTTTTAGTCAAAGTTTGCTCGTGGCGCGGCGTGGTTAAGATTGTATTGTGTAGTGGTTGTATTTTGGATTATTGAAGATAAATGTCGGGTTAATTATTGCAACAGCAAGGTCAGTTTTTTGAAATATTATTTAACTAAAAAGATGCAGTTTTTAATGAAAAGATTGAGAAGTGCTAAAATGAAAAATTTCTTTTTTTGTAGCTGCAATTACACAATTTGATGTTCCTTTTCTTTGTTATCAAAATCATGGCCTACTAACCTATGAAAATTAAATTTTGAATAGTTGCCTTTTTGCTAAATATTTACAAAGTATACCTATGTTTTCATTTCATTTATTGAGAGATAATATCAAAATGGGCATATTTAATATATAATATTGGTGGGCACTTGAATAACCCCATGTGTTTGTAAAAGAATGACTAAATGCTTAGGCTCGGCTTTTCAGTTGCTGGTTAACCAGAAATTTCTTGATTGAATTTTTAATTCCAAAAATGCAAAAAAATTTTTTTTTTGATTTTTTGAACCAAAATGTCTGGATGTACATAATTATATTATGTATGTCCCCCGCCCCCCTAGAGCAAAAACTACTTAACCGATTTTGATGAAATTTGATTTTAACCACTTTTAAGAGGCCAAAGTAGGTCAAAATTTTGAAATGGATTTTCATAAAAGTTACTCTGACATAATATTCTTTCTTTTTTGCTTATGTTACAGACAACGTAATTCTCTATCTAAATATAAATTAAAAAAAAATCGCTTGAGCCGTTTTGGAGTAATAATTTTTTGAATTTCAAAACTTCAAAATTCTCTAATTTTTTTTTGTAATAAAAATGAAAACTTGAAAATGGATCAATGTATCAATCCCATAAATATCTATTATTTGACACTATTTTTGGTTAACAAAACGCTTCCGGTTAAACCGCAAATTACAAAAATATCAAAAATTTTAGGAACATCCTGTATATTTTTAAATATTTTGAAAGCCCCTAAAATGAGCTATTACAGATATCAAACATTTACAATTTTTACTTTCCGTTTAACCGGAAATGGAATAGAATTTCTTAATTTAAATGGAACATTCTCTATATTTTCAATATTTTGAAAACTTGTAAAATTAGCTTTCTGAAGATATAAAATAATGTTTATTTTGTACTTCAATTTATGCCAAATTTAAAAAAAAATGAAATTATTATTATAGACAGTTTATATCTAAAAATTCTGCTTACACGCAGAAGTCCTAGGTTCGATACCGGACGAAAGCAATGGGGAACTGGACTACAATCGAATTTTGTACTTTTTTCTATAAAAACGTAAAGAACTAAACAAAAAAATTATCACTTTTTTAAATTTTTTCTCTAACTCGAATATTAAGCCCAAAATAAATTTTTTAAAAAAGCTATGACGTAGCTACTACTAACGCACTAACCGGCAATCTCACATAGGAAGAAGAGAGCTGGATATATATTAGTAGCTACGTCACAGCGTTTTTAAAAAATTTATTTTGGGCTTAATATTCGAGTTAAAGAAAAAATAAAAAATGCTATGAGATCAAAATAAACTCTAGTTTCAAAATAAAAAATAAAAAAACAAGTGTCCAGTTCCCCATTTAAAAAAAATTTCTTTTAATTTTTTTAATGCCATGTAATTTATATTAACATAAAAATAAATTTAATAATAAAAATTATGGATGTGGCCATACGAGGAACTGTTTTCATGCCTAACTTCAATACCCAAACGTTTGTTTAGTGCGCGTTTTAAAGTTTTTTTTAATATATTTTATTTATAAGATATTAAATGAAATTTTAATTAAAAAATACTAAAGTCGAAGATTTGACGGACTGAAAAAGTTCCTCGTATGACCACATTCTTTGTTTTTATCATCACAATAGCAAGAAATTTAAGGGAATGTTTCATTGCTTGTTTTATACAGTATGTAAGAGAGATGTCACGACGAACTTTAGAGGGCTTTTTTTCTCACCAAAACAAGCTAATAAACAAGAATAACAGTTTGTCTTAATGTGCTTCTTAAGGGCACTATAGCTCCTCAAAACTACGGTTTAGAATTACTTTTTTAAGAATAGTAGTGGCGTATCGTCTTCGTCAGAGTTAGAGGGTTGGTAAAATTAAGGCCGAATAAGAAATTTCATTTACAGATTTTCATACATTGGTGTGATTTAGTAGGCATATACTATCGCTGTCGCACTCATTGCTTAGTACAAGACTTGCTAATTTTGCGTTATCAATTGCTAAAAAACCAGAACTTACAATGAAATGCTGATTTTTCAAATAATTGCCGTTTAAGGCTCTACGATTGATACTCTCGAGAATGAGATATTTTAAATGATTTTTGTAGAGAAAAAAGAGGGCAACTAATACAAATAACTTTCTGTTTTTGTACTGCATTTTACAGCTATTTATTTTTATATAAAAACTTCACATTTGAGACTGAAAATTTCTCAACCCCAAGACTTTAACTGCAACTATTTGATAAACAAATCAGCATTTCATTTTAACTTTTGGTTTTTGAGAAATTGACAACGCAAAATTAGCAAGTGCTGCCTAGTGCCTATCTAAGCAATACTGCGATGGCATATGGCTACTAAATCATACACTTAATACATATTTTAATATAAAATGTTGCTTCGTGGGTAAATGCGTTTTTATTTCTTTTTATTTCTCAACAGTATTATGATTGATTTTTACATATGATAAATTTTTTGCTGTTACCACCGTATTCATCTTGACTTCCTTTACACAACGCGAACTCGTAAAATAAAAGACGGCTTCAAGTGCGAATATTAATAGAAAACGCTTCACAAAACTGCATCAGTTTTTATAAATTCTCATCAACCAAACGACGAAATATTATTGTGGCTCCATCTAGTCTAAAAGGTCGAAAGTGTGTTCAAAAAGTAGACCAATTTGTTAAAGATGCTTCAAGCGAGACGACGCCGACGTCTAGACTCTTTTGAATAGAAAATAATTATGATAATAGGGAGCAAGTACTAGAGATGTCGAATTCACCAGAAAATTAAAAAAATCGACGTGCTTACTGCTAACATTCCCAATCATGATCTGCAACGAGAGATCTAAGTTACGCGACATAATAAGGACAGGACCTTTTCTCTTTAAATTTTGATTTTCATTTAAAGTAGGCCTAAAAACCTTCTATTGTTTACTAATATATTTCCAAAATTTCCAATTTCACTAGTTTTTTTGAATCAAATAAAATAAAATTTTGTAGGTGGAGATGTTTATAAAAACACTTAAATATCAACCATTATGTATAAAGCCTTCTGGAATTTTAACATTGGGAACTCGAATGTTAGGTCCTGTAAGTAACTTTTGTTTTTGAATATCTTAATACAATAATTATTAATTGGGGCGTATTTCAGTACCACGCATTTATTTTAACCTACATCGTTGTTAGTATACAATTTATTACCAAGTTGGAGTAATGAATAGGGTAAAAAAGAAAAAATTTTAACTATTGTGTGCTTAAATTTAAATAATTGTTTGAATATTGTTAATTGTAATCTACAAATAAAGAAAATAAAGGCACTAATAAAAAGGAGTGTGTTGTAAATTTTTTAATATAAAATTAAAAGGAAACATACAAAGAAAATCTTAACTCATGAATGCATAATTCTACTTTGTTCTCAAAAGTTATTTTAAGAGTCTAAATAGCGATTAAGTGCCTCTAAAAGCTCTAAAATCATATCCAGGGTTTAAAAGTTTATTATTAAATTTAAAATGACAATTTTAGAGCTCCCGAGTTATGGGAGAAGTAGAGGACAAAATAGTTTGCTTTGGGTGGTAGTAAATGGCTATGAAATAATCGACCCTGAATTTTATTTATTAGTGTTCTTTATTATATCGTTATTTCTATGTGAGGAGTATTACTGAATGTTTTTCTTCTTTGAATAATTATGTATAACAGATTGTAATAAAAACAAGAGTTAAACAAAATTATATCGATAAAAATTTGATTAAATCTGATCAAACGATCAAATCCATTAAAATAGATGAATGCAATTTATTTACGTTTTGTAATAACCCAAAACCGCCTTCCAAAAATTTCAGTTTACTCAAAAATGCCGTCGAAAGTTTTACCCAATGTGTACGACAATTGCATTTACTGCACATTTAAATGCGCTTTTTGGTTTTCATCACTTTCTTATTTACCAACTTTTACGTTGAAATGCACTCACGGCCCAAGAGGTGTGAAGAAAGAAATTAGTTTTTCAAAATTTCGAATTTGCGTATCGCTATTCTTTTTGATGTGTGCATCGTACAATGCGATTTATTACGTATATTACATAAGAAAATGGTTTGAAGATAAAAACGATATAATAACAATAACGACGCTTTTGACTTACTTTTTCAATTACACTCGATTGGTTTTGATGTTATTTTTTAATTTGAAACACACAAGAGTGTTTAAAGACGTCGTGATTTTAATGGATATGCATTGTGAGCAATGGGCTTCTAAAGACGGAAAAATATTAATAAGCAAAAAGGAAATCTTTTTAATTAATTCCATTTCGTTGCTTTTTATATCCGTCTCTGTTTCTTATTTTATTTCAATTACAGCTTATAGGATTGCGGACTTGGAAACAAAGTTTGCTAGATTTCAGGAATTGTGTGCAGCGGTTGCATTTTATATGGAATTTATGTTATTTTTAACCATGATTTTATTGTTGATTGTTGTCAGATTGATGTTTGCAAATTATCAAAAAATTCTCAAATTTGAAATGAATCGACGTATCGATTGCGACCCTAATGATGTTTTGGGTAAATTATCGATGATTAAATTGTATAAAGATGCTCGTTTGCTTCACGCTTCATTAGTCAGAGGAGGTCATGCTTTCAACGATTATTTTAATCCAACGCTAATAATTTATACACTGAGTGCAGCAGTTTTGGTTGTTATTGGTATATTGGGTACTATTTATAATATGAAGCAAGTCGAAAGTAAAACTACTAACGATTTCATGCAAATACAATTTAGAACAAACATTGCTATTATTGTTGCTATTTATTTGATGTACGTTTATGAACAAATTGGAGTTGTGGTGAGGAATTGATTACTCCCTGTTGATTAATTAGGTAACTTTTAATCTCTTATTTTTAGAACAAAAAATTTTTGTCTTACTTATTCAAATATCGAATTAGCAAAGTAAGTTCAGAAGAGGCTAAACAGGTATGTATGTATATCATCAATTTAAAACAATTCTTAAATCTTTTTCCTTTTCTCCATTTCCCTTATTTTCTAATCTATAAGCTCTTTGTTCTATTTCGCTACCGAAATAACAGAAGGTCGTATGTCACAATTTTATATAATATTGAGTTTTAATCACATTTGGAAAGAGGGTCTTAGTACTATGTTCATTCTGACAAAACGTCGTAAGTGAAGAATATTAATCTGTTTAAAATAAAGGTTTTTTTTATAAAATGTATCTTGTGTATAGAGCAGTTAAAACTAAATCGCGTTTCTCTTAACCCTAGAATGGCCAGCGAGGCCCCATTTCATTTTTAGTCTTCAATTTTTATACTTAATTTTCCAAATTCAGTCGTGATGCTCTTCGGTGACTTTTCCTCACTTTTAATATAGATTTTAAAAATGTCAAAACATTTTTTAGTTCAATTTCAAATTTGAAGAAAAACAATGATTTTGCGTTACTCTCGTCATGTAAAACAATGCAGACTATTTTTAGTTATTATAATATTGCATTGCTCTTGTACTTTATGCTTCTGATATCATTTAGTTGTTATCCATCCAAGGGCGGCTCAGACGTTGATATCTCGGGCTTTAGACTAAAAAAATAAAAATAAATTAGTTCAAATATATTTTGGGCTAAAAACATTTTTACAAATGCTTATTTTTTTTCGATTTTTTTGCTGTTACCACCGTATTCGTCTTGACTTTATTTACACAACGCGAACTCACAAAGTAAAATAAGGCTTCAATTGCGAACATTAATAGAAAATGCTTCACAAAACTGCAGTTTTTATAAATTCTTATCATCCAAACTACGAAATAGTATTATGGCTCCATTTAGTCCGGAAGGATGAAAGTTTGTTCGAAGAGTAGACGCTTCAAGCGAGACAGCATCTAGGCTCTTTTGAGTAAAAAATATGATAATGGGGAGCAAGCACTAGAGACGCCAAATTTAGCAGAAAATTCGAAAAATTGTCGTGCTTACCCTCCAAATCATGACGTGTTCTAAGGCCAGTTTCTGGTACATTTTTTCTTAGTTATGGATTCATAACGTTCCAAAACTTAACCATTTCTATTGTTTGGAACCGGTTTTTGGACACTTAGGGAATAGATATCTATTCGTCAGTAGATAACTATCTTTAGAGAAACTCGCAGTAAGAGATTTAAGTAAAGTGACTTAGTCCTTACTAAGGATCTTTTATCAGCTATTTAAATTTTGATTTAAGCTAAAAAGCTAGAAAGAACCTTCCGTTTTTTACTAATACATTTCCGAAATTTCCAAAAATTTCCCATTTCACTCGTTTTTTGAAAAGTTCTCATTATAGTGTAGTCAACGAACAAAATTTATCCTGATTTTCTGACATTTTTTGTAACAGCGAGTTTCTTTCCTTAATCGGTCGAAACCATGCCTGTGAGTTTGTGTATAAAATGTCTCAACTCAATTTTGACCGGAAGGCCCTTATTCTTCGACTTTAGTGTAAAATTTTGACTTTTTCAAGTTTCCGTTTCACTATTTTTTAAATAACTTCGCTTGTATTGGTCGGATCGGGACCAAAAAATTTTCCTTTTATTTGTAATGTATCTCTCTTTAAAACTGCGTGGGTTAAAATTATTTATATTAATTTCCTAACCCAAAAAAAATTCAAAACTGTCGTCATTGCTCGGTTGTAGTTTTTTCTAGAGAACTTGAGTTTTAATTAATGTTATGATATGAAACTTTAGGAAGTTGCAGATGATATAGTAACAAATCCATATTACAAGTTGCGTCCAAAAATATTAAGATCAACGGCTAAAATTTGCATTTTGGTTCAAATTTTCTTTTTCATATTTGTTGTGAGCAATTGGTGGTATCCCAATAATTCTTCTCTTGAAATGAAGGAAACTTAATGCTCTTTCAGATGAAAACAAAAACAATCACACCAGACCATTTTTTCTTCCGATTTCTTTGAAGATAAAAAGAAAATCTTTTAACTGTTTGTCTACAAAACCAATTTTAGTGGTCGAAATTTAATTCTTCTTTTACGTATTTTTGAAAATTAATCATAAAGAACTCCTATAAACTATTTTTGAACATTAGAACTGGTTTTAAAGTCAACCATTTCGACCACTAAAATTGGTTTTCTGGGTAAATAGTTGAAAACGTTTATTTTTCTTTTCAACGAAATCGGAAGAAAACGTGGTCTAATGTGATTGTCTTTGGTTTCATCTGAAAGAGCATTAAATTTCCAACATTTCAAGGGAAGAATTATTACGATACCACCAATTGCTCACAACAAATATGAATTAGAAAATTTGAACTAAAATGCAAATTTTAGTCTTTGATCTTAATATTTTTGGACCCAATTTGCAGTATTGATTTGTTACTATATCAGCTACAACTTCCTAAAGTTTCATACCGTAATATTAATTATTATTCGAGTTCTCTATAAAAAACTACGACTCACTAATGATGGCAGTTTTGAATTTTTTTTGGGTTAGGAAATTAATATAGATTATTTTATCCCATGCAGTTTTAAAGAGAGATTCATTACAAATAAAAGGAAAATTTTTTGGTCCCGATCCGACCAATACAAGCGAAGTTATTCAAAAAATAGTGAAACAGAAACTTGAAAAAGTCAAACTTTTACACTAAAGTCGAAGAATAAGGCGCCTTCCGGTCAAAATTGGGTTGAGACATTTTATACACAAACTCACAGGAATGGTTTCGACCGATTAAGGAAAAAAACTCGCTGTTACAAAAAAAGTCCGAAAATCAGGATATATTTTGTTCGTTGACTACATAGTCCGGTGCACTACTGAAATTTTACATAGTGCTCGTGGGACAAATTAGTATAAAGCTGAAACCTTTGATATTGTATTGTACTTATAGCCCTTATTATAGTACTAAAAGTCCCCACCCTTCCGAGGGCTGGAACACCCCCAAAATTGCGTTTGAATCTCAAAAATTACACTTTTTATAATATTTTTGCAATTATCTCGAAAAGAAGGTAGTAAGCGAAAAATTATAAAGAGTCAAAAATTGAAGAGGATAAAATTATACGGCAAAAATCTCATTTGCAATTTTTCAAAATATTTAATAGTTTATGAGAAAAATGTTATTGAAAGTTAACCTATTTTGCGCGTATTAAAGTACTCATGGGTTGCGCGATCAAAGTGTTGCTGAACGCCCTATTTTACATTATTGAAAATTTCTCATTATCTATCAGATTTAGAAAAAAACAAAAAATATGTTGTTGAAGAGGACATCTTCAGCTTTAAATTACATGCAAAATATTTTGATTTTAAGTAATTTATCATGGAGAAAAAAAATAATGAATGTAAAATAACCTAATTTTTCTTAAAATTTAAAAATCTCTTAAAGTAATTGAGGAAATATAAAATCTATCTAGGATTACTATCTTCATGATGTATACTTTAATGTCCTAAGAGCAAAATTTTTTTCGAGTTCTATTTTGACAAAAAATTGGACTTTGAAATTCATAATTTAAAAAAAAAATTTTCTTAGATATTTTTCTATCTTTAAAGGACTCTCAAATAATAAAGAAGAGATCTAAGGCCATAAATTTTAGTTTGTAGAAAGCCTATAGTATACGTTTTAAGAAGCCATCTTAAAAATTTACATTATTTAACGTTTTCATCAAAAAATTTTCAACAATATGAAGAAAGATCGAAATACGTAGTTTTTTTCCGAAATTGGTCATTACTCGCTTAATTTTTGAGAATTCAAACTTTTTCTTGAACGAAAATAAAGGTAATAAAGGTAAAATAAGGTAATACGCATCTTGATAGGAATTCTACTTTAGAAACGACAGCAGTTTGTACGATGAAGAAAATGAGCAAAAAAATTGTAGTTCACTGCAGTTATGAAATTTTACATATGGTGAACCTGGAACAAAATTATCTAACTCTAAAATTTTTGCTATTGTTTAGTACTTATAGTCCTTATTATCATACTAAAATTCCCCACCCTTCCGATGGGGGAAACCTTAATTGTTCAAATTTGTGTGGAAAATGTTTAGGCAATTCCTGCAGCAATATATTTCAAGAACTGGAAGAGAGCGTCGAATTATTAGAAGATTAGTTTTTATTTTATTTCGTTTGTGTTAATACAGGGTGAGTCTGAGCGATGGGTCTATTAAGTTCAAATCGAGTTGTGTTAATTTTAGAAGAAAACTATCAAAACATTAGTTACTATTGACGACATGCTCTACAATTTAAAAATATTTTGGAGTGTACAGAGTTAAGTACATCAGGAAACACCCTGTATATTCCAAAATTTTTTGGATTACAGAGCATTTCGTCAATAGTAACTAATGTCTTGATAGTTTTCTTCTAAAATTAACACAGCTCGATTTAGACTTAATAGGCCCATCCCTCAGACTCATCCGCTATTTAAATTATAAATTATTACAATATTAATTTGTGTCAAGTACCTATACGTTTTATCTGCGTATGTAAAAGAATTTATAATTTTCCTCTAAGATTGGAGGGCTGCATTAGTTACGATTTTTGAGTTCACATAAAAATGGTGAATTTTTTATAGGCTTAAATTTTTATCTCTTTATTATTTTCCTAGTTTTCCCCATCGGAAGGGTGGGGAATTTTAGTATGATAATAAGGACTATAAGTACTAAACAATAGCATTTTAGAGTTAGATAATTTGGTTCCAGGTTCACCATATGTAAAATTTCATAACTGCAGTGAACTACAATTTTTTTGCTCATTTTCTTCATCGTACAAACTGCTGTCGTTTCTAAAGTAGAATTCCTATCAAGATGCGATTAGCAGATATAAAACCTTTAGAGTATTACCTTTATTTTCGTTCAAGAAAAAGTTTGAATTCTCAAAAATTAAGCGAGTAATGACCAATTTCGGAAAAAAACTACGTATTTCGATCTTTCTTCATATTATTGAAAATTTTTTGATGAAAACGTTAAATAATGTAAATTTTTAAGATGGCTTCTTAAAACGTATACTATAGGCTTTCTACAAACTAAAATTTATGGCCTTAGATCTCTTCTTTATTATTTGAGAGTCCTTTAAAGATAGAAAAATATCTAAGAAAATTTTTTTTTTAAATTATGAATTTCAAAGTCCAATTTTTTGTCAAAATAGAACTCGAAAAAAATTTTGCTCTTAGGACATTAAAGTATACATCATGAAGATAGTAATCCTAGATAGATTTTATATTTCCTCAATTACTTTAAGAGATTTTTAAATTTTAAGAAAAATTAGGTTATTTTACATTCATTATTTTTTTTCTCCATGATAAATTACTTAAAATCAAAATATTTTGCATGTAATTTAAAGCTGAAGATGTCCTCTTCAACAACATATTTTTTGTTTTTTTCTAAATCTGATAGATAATGAGAAATTTTCAATAATGTAAAATAGTGCGTTCAGCAACACTTTGATCGCGCAACCCATGAGTACTGTAATACGCGCAAAATAGGTTAACTTTCAATAACATTTTTCTCAAAAACTATTAAATATTTTGAAAAATTGCAAATGAGATTTTTGCCGTATAATTTTATCCTCTTCAATTTTTGACTCTTTATAATTTTTCGCTTACTACCTTCTTTTCGAGATAATTACAAAAATATGATAAAAAGTGTAATTTTTGAGATTCAAAAGCAATTTTGGGGGTGTTCCAGCCCTCAGAAGGGTGGGGACTTTTAGTACTATAATAAGGGCTATAAGTACAATACAATATCAAAGGTTTCAGCTTTATACTAATTTGTCCCACGGCTAATGCTAAATGCACTGTAGTAACACTATTAATTCAATTAAAATAAAATTTTGTAGGTGGAGATGTTTATAAAACACCTTAAATGTCAACCATTTTGTATAAAGCCATCTGGAGTTTTAACAATTGGAACTCGAATGTTAGGTCCTGTAAGTAACTTTTATCTTTGAATATCTTACTTAATACAATAATTATTAATTGGGACCTATTTTAGTACCATGCATTTATTTTAACCTACATCGTTGTGAGTATACAATTTATTATGAAGTTGGAATAATAAATAGGGTAGAAAATAACAAATTTTAATTATTGTGTGCTTAAATTTAAATAATTGTTTTAAGATTGTTAATTGTTATCTACAAATAATGAAAATAAAGGCACTAATAAATAGGGTTGGGTTGTTAATTTTTTAACATAAAATTAAAAGGAAACGTATACAAATAACATTTTAACTTAAAGATGCATTGTAGTTAGTTCTCAATGGTTATTATGTGGGTCTAAATAGCAATTGAGTGCCTCTTAAAGCTCTAAAATCATATCAACAGTTTGTTGTAAATGTTTATTTTTTATTTTCAAATGGCAATTTTAAGGTACCAGAGTGTCTTTGTAATTAAGAAGCTTATTTGTGTATAAATAACCTTTTAAAACCTGAACATGGCCATTTAAGACAATTTAGAACATTGCACAATGTTTTTGAATCTTCTAAATGGGGTAGACTTATAAATTGACTCCTAGGCCAAAATAGAGCCTTAAAAGAATCTTTAAGAATCACATACAATGTAAATGGTCGAAGTAGCGATTGAGTGCCACTGGAAGCTCTAAAATCATATTCAGGGTTGTAAAAGTATATTTTCAATTTTCACATGGCAATTTTAGAACTCCAGATGTCTTCGAGTAATTAAGGAGCTGATTTGTGCATAAATAACCTTGTAAAGCTTATATTTTAGTATACTTTTAAACCCTTAAACAGACGTCTTTTTCGGGTACACAAAGACCCAGCATTATTTAATTTTCTCAGCTAAAAATGTAAACCAAACAACAGAGGTGCCAATAATTCCGTTGGCAATCGCTGAAGTACCTCTACCGGCTACGATTACCATTTTATTCTTCAAAATATCAAGCTTCCCTCTTAATCTTGTCGGGCTTCAATGGCACATATTTTATTATTTTAGAATTACACGAACACGTCATGGAATTTTTAGATCAACTACGGCCTCTTAAAATTTCAAGGGTATAGAGTTTAAAATACAAACGTTCATCTTATAAGATAAAAGTTTATTGTTTTTAAAAATATAATTTTGTCATACTTTCTAATATGCAATATCATGAACTAAAAAAATTTTAAGGGTGAATTCCAGAATCGTCAACATTAATACAGTTTCCATTAGGGAAGCAGACCATGTTGCTGTAAGTACTTCTTGTATTTCTTCTAACACCGTATTTTTGTATCACCCATTGCTTTAAAACGGTGTCAAAATTCTGTACCATATCCTAAAACAATATTAAGCCATCAAGTCTGTTATCTATTTTTGGATTATGTTGAACTAAAAAATAATATATCTTACATCCCTCACATCGTTTCCGAAATTTAAATTTTTAAAAAAGCGTTGGAAAACTTGTCTGATTTTTAATAGTTTTAGAATCGTTATAAAATAATTCTTTCAAAAATATTTGCTGTTATGTCGAAGATTTACAGGGTGGCCACTTTAAAAATATACACCGTTTGAATTACCTACATTTGAAGAAATTCAGTCTTGGTCAAATTTAAAAAAATTAAACATTTTCAAGCTAATTGTGAATGCGAAGCAACATCAACGACCTGTCCTGAAAAAGCTGAAAATTTGCATTTCTTCTACATCGTCCTTGATACTTAAATGTAATGATATTTCGAAGGTTTATATAGGGTGTTCGCGAGAAGTGGGCCACAATTGCTATATCCGTTAATACTGAAGACACGAGGTCGGTTAAATTAGTAAAGTAGTGTAACTTTTTCCGCTGATTGCGATGGTCAACACAAAAAAATAATTGAACATGTAGTTTTCAAGATATTCACAAAAATAACTTTTTTTTAAATGAAATTTTTATATATTCGAAGAGAACGCTGAATTTAGAGTAAGTATAAAATGTCATATGAGTTTTGTCCGAAAATGAAAAATAAATAACCGATTTCGTATCTTCAGCATTTAACAGATACAGCAATAGTGGCCCCTTGGCACGAACACCCTGTATTTTTATATAAATTTAGATCCCTGGTAAAATGTAGATACTAAATTAGCAAAAATACAGGGCGTTTATGCCAAGTGAGCCACTATTGCTTTATTCGTTCAATACTGAAGATACGAAATCGGTACTTTATTTTTCATTTTAGGACAAAACTCATATGACATTTTATACTCTAAATACAGTGTCTTTTTCAAATATATAAAAATATATAGGGTGTTCCATTTAAAAAAAAAATATTTTTGTGAATATCTTAAAAACTAGATGTTCAATTCTTTTTTGGTGTTGGCCATTGCAATCAGCGGAGAAAGTTATACTACTTTACCAATTTAACTGACCTCGTATCTTTAATATTAACGGAAATAGCAATAGTGGCCCACTTCTCGCGAACACCCTGTATAAGTCGATATGGACTATCCACTTAAACTATTTATTTCCTTGTTGATGGTAATTCTTAGTAGTTCATGGCCAAGGTTTGTAATTCATGAAAACTCCATTTTGTCGATAAATCTTGACTAATTAATGTTTCAAGCTAATTAATAAAATCAATAATTTACCCGTGCGTAATACATCCTTACATCTATAAATAGTATAAAAATCTAATATAACTCGTCACCTCTTATAAACGTTTGTTGTAAAATCATGAAGATCTAGTATTGAATATTCAGAATTATAGTAAAGTAATAAAAGTTTGACTCTTTACCTTTAATTGTAACCCTCTCAAGGTGTCTATAATAAAAACGCCAAAAACGGGAAATTCGCGAAGCAACTCTCTATCTCTTCAAACAGTCAAAATTTGTCCTTTACAAATCGTTTTTGAAAGCACTTCGTATTTTTTAAATCACACAGCGAGTTCAGCAAATATTTAGTAGCACCCGATTTGTAATTAAACTGCAAGTTTCTTTAGAAAAGTGATCTTAATAAATTTTATTCACCCATTAATTTTATATCTATTACTCAAGTTTTCATGTAGCGAAGACCGAAGGTTTATCTACATGTTCAGATCTAATTTTTACCTTTGAGAGACGTACAAAATTAATTTTGTTTATTGAATATGATGCAAAATTTTACTTGAAGCTTTTTTATCTAAAATAATTAGGGAAGCAAGAAATTACGAATAATTGTATTTAAATTTGTTAAGGTGACTTTGCCGAAAAATTGTGAGTTAGCTGCAGATCGAATGTTGTTGAAACAAAAATTTTTACCTGATCTGATGAGTCGTGTTCAGCAATATTTTGTAGCGACCATTCATCTTTTATTCTTGAAAAGTGTTGAATGAACTCGTTCAAATCTACAATTAATGATAAATATAATAGATTTAAAATAGGTTTTAAAACTCAAAGGGTATTTTCAAAGTACACTTACCATTTGGAGATAAATTTTCCAAAATTTCTGCAACTTCTGCAGCATCACTTGTAAAATACAAATTAAACATTACAGCCAAAAATAAGGCAACTTGGTAAAACTTCATTGTGAAAAATATCGGAACTTTTAACTTTTGGGTACTCAAACAAAACTTATCCACGCGAGGAAATAATTTTCAAAGGGCAAAACGCCTTCTTATAATAATTTTACAACAATTTTATCTCTCACTTTATCTTTACAACTAACTTTCTGTCTATATTAATTTTGACAAGATAACGTTTTTATCTTAATCCTTGTATTTATATGTTATTGGAATAAATACTCCTGAACGTTTAATCCTCTGGCCATTGATCAATTGCAAAATTTTTTAATACCAGATTTTGAACAAATAGGCGAACTGTACATGTGTCGCACTAAAATTATCTAAAAAATGTGCTGGTAATGGTTACAATTTATGGCATGGCTGGGAGATTAAGATGACATTAAGTTATTTGAGGGAATTAAAACTATCTATTCACTCACGCGTCATTAAGTAGTCATTGTCTATTTGTTAGAGGTTTATAACAAATGAATTAAACTTTGAAACTTTGCTTATTTATGTCCTGGCTTTCGACTTATTTAAAAAAAATATTGTCACCTTTGGTAACAATAAAAACAAAAGAAATTGAAAGTTTAAGCAGATTAGGAACTCAAGAGCTCAAACGTTGAAACACTTCAGAAAGGAAGATACAAAGTTAGTGTTAGAGCACTAAATAAACGGCCCTGGTGCTCAAAGATGGTGCTTATAGTTCGTAGTAAATAAGAGTTTCTTTGGTAACAACCAAAATGATCTTAAGATGAAAGTTATTCTGACTCTCTTCATCCATGAACTTTATCCTGGAGTATCACTTGTAGGAGCTCGAGTTTAATTCCTTATTTTTCTTTGTTCATTATTTCGAATAACATTTTTTGTTGACCTGGTGCATCCTCAACTTTACGTCGGTAGCACCACATTTCATATAGTATAAGAACCAAAATGACCTTTAGATAAAGAGTCACTTCCATCGTTCTTTATGTGTCTTGTCGTCTTTATCTATACGTTAGCAATCTGCACCATCATACTTTCTCCACAGCTGTATGTCCGACCAATGAAGGAAGCATTTCAGCCACGACGTCCGACGTTATCCTAGCTCTCTTCATCCATGAACTTTATCCTGGAGTATCACTTGTAGGAGCTCGAGTTTTTTTATTTTTAAGTCTATTGTGGTTTTAATTCCGTATTTTTCTTTGTTAATTATTTCGAATAATATTTTTTGTTGACCTGGTGCATCCTCAACTTTACGTCGGTAGCACCACATTTCATATACCCCCACCCCAATCTCTACTTAGTGTTATGGACGAATAATTTTTACTATATACTTTAGGCTGAGATACAGACTGGAGAAGACGTATCTTTTGACGAAGGCTCGTAACTCTAGTTTTGTAGTCTGGATGAATAACCATCTATTAATTATTCATTGAAAAGAGAATTAAACCTTTATTTCTTGGCCTGCCGAGGATTTTTAATTTTACATTACGGTACAAATGATTGAATTATTTATTTAAATATAAATGTTTATGAAGTTTTTGTTCGAAAGCTTTTCAGACGTTTTGTAGGACGTTCTATCATAATGCACTTTGCATTAGGTAAACATACCAGCAGGTCATCTATATCTAACATGTAAAAATCTTCAAATTCTGGTAGCTTCATACACATTCCAGTTGGAAAACAAAGAATAAAATGGTCTTCTGATAAATCTTGAAAATTCGATCCATGAACTTCGAGATTTGCACGATAGATAGCAAGCAAATCATGTGCTGATATGTGCTGTGATTTCTAAAATGACATTTAAAAACTTTAGTTTACATTAAACTTCTTGAAATTGGAGCTGGGACAGTCAGTGTCCTCAGGACAACTTCAAGACGCATGGAGAGATGGAGACGTGTCACCAACCATCCATTTAAAAAATACTAACTTGCACTAGTGACTGAAATATTTTTCCTGGTTTTTGGACTTTTGCTAGACGACCCCTCGTAAATTGTAAAAAAGCTAAAAAGCTCAATCAACTTAATAACTTAAACTCAATAAATTAAGCAATTAGTTTACCTTTACGGTTAGGTTTTAGCTTCGGGACCTGATTATCACCTTTAAACTCACTAATACCTTCGGAAATTATTAAAAAAGAAACCAGTAACCACCCATTCATTTTTTTATAGTTTGAAATAGGTAAAAGGCAGTATTAGGTAATAAAATTATATACATTCGGCCTTCGATTTGTTTATCCCCATGATTAATTACTCTTTTCTTCTCTTGTTTTAAAATTTTTTGAATTATCATTTGTTTTTAAACTTGAACAATAGCTTGTAAAAAATTTAATTGTAAAATATTAATAAGCGAGTCCAGACCTCACTTAGAAAAAAAATTATCTGGAATATTTTTAAGAAGATCGATTAAAAGAGCTGTCAAACGATATTAAACTCGACATTTTATTCCATCGACGTTTAGGAGAGTCGGCGACGTCCAATGTCTTCTAGGGACCTATCGTTTTTTTTTCAAAAAAATTTTCAGGTGGCTTATCTAAATTCGAATACTAAACAAGAACTTGTACTTTTCTTAATTTACACAGCTTTTCTAGGTTATGTTGTGTCATTCTTTACGATGAAAAATAACGATTAAAACGTACTTTTTAAAGTTTTTTAAACTCAAGAGAGTATTTAGATAATCCGCCTTACAACCAGACCTAGCACTGATTGATTTATCAACAGTTTGGCCAATGCAGGCCAATTGAAGTGTATTACAGGTTGGTGCAGTATTCGCAGACGGAAACTCTCTATAGGGAAGGAGATGCCACGTTACAAGTATCTGAATCGAGAAGACCAAGATGGTGGGAGAAGAGGCCAAATCACAGCTGTTCTGTTAGAGAACAAAATGAAGCCAAATTCTATCCCCCTTCCACTTCAGAATTTTGAATTTTACTCTGGACTGACTGGAGACAGTATGATTCATTATTCATCAACACAAGAACTTTAATAATTGACCCATTTATTTAAATTCAAATAGTTATCACCAATTTAAAAGCATAATAGCACGTATAGCACCACCATCGAAAGAAAAGCTGAGGAGAAAAGGAGGGAAATTCCTTTTCTCTACGAATATCATATAGTCAATCATGAGCGAAACAATTATTTAATTCCATTAACACACTATTTGAATATTTGACGTCTATGAAGTCTAGAAAAAGTGAGGCGACTAGTAATAAACCGAACGCTTTTCTTTCGGTAGTCGTGCAATAAGTAGATTTTATAGTATGGGAATTATTTAAATGTAGTGGTAGGTTTTTCAATACAATTTCCATTAGCTAAACATACAATATTTTTCTTTGCACCTTCTTTGTCAGGAACCGGAACACATGTGTGACTTGAAACGCAAATTACAACGTTGGTTTCTTCTACAGGAATATCTCGTAAATAAACCATCCGATTCCATTTTGTATACATCTCGTGCAGTTGTTGTGCTGTTACATTAGATGAATCCTAAAATAACACATATTTCAATCATTTATTGATGGTAAAACATTTTTAAGTTAAGGCTTCGTCGCCACGGGATAAACTCTCATGGAGTATTGTTACTCCATGAGAGTAACACATTGTCATCAATGTGTTAGGCAACCACCAAGTTCCAAACCTTACAATAAAGCCCTGCAGCGGATTTTCAACACAAATATAACTGACAAAGCCTTTACTTCACGTCCGAACAGACACAAGTTCATTAGATCAAATAAAATTATTTTGAACTTGCGTTTCTTAAACTACTCACATCTACTATTGACTGAATAAGTACCGGATCGTCTGACGGGGTAAGGTACTTATTCATATCTAGAGTAAAATTTATAAACAGTACTACTGGACCTAGAAAAACACAACAAAATTTAAAATTTGATACATTTAAACATAATTTTACCATCCGAAAGCTGATCATCACTTCCATTGTCACAAATGGCTCGGCAAATTATTAAAAAAATACCCAAAAAACACCAATTCATTTTTTTGTAATATTTGAAATAAGGCACTACTGAAATATTGAAATTAAAAACCTTCGTTTAGGAACTGTTAATCCTTAAATAATTAAGTCCTGTTTCACGAAATATTGAAACTTTAACAATAGTTTTTAGAAAATTTAATTGTAAAATCTTTATTAATTTTCCATTATTACCAATTCGTAGAAATATAATTATAAAACTGGGTTTGCTGCATAGCAGAATTACGAGAAAATGACAATATAAATTATTATAAAAACATAGAAAAGCAAATTCAAAATCTGGATAGAATAAATGAACTAGTAGTATTTCTATTTCAAAAATTGCTATATACCCAGTGATACAGGGTGTTGTATTTAAAACAATTATCGGCGACATCATCAGAGTCCCAAAAATGGAGAAATTTTAAAAATCACTACTTACACCAAAAGTTTGGTCTTATCGTCTCATTAGCTCTAAGTAGATTCGTGAATCACCCAGTTTGTTTGAATATACTTCCGGTTTAACTAGAAATTTTAGGTCAATTTCTCCAATAAAAATGGTTGCTTATACTCCCACCTATAAGGAAAGATCATGACAGCCAATGATAATGTAAACTCGACGAAATGAATGAGTCGTCCATAGTTTTCCAAAATGTCGTTTCCGTCGCATTCTCTCTTATAGGCAACGGTTGCTAACCTTCCTTCCGGATCTTTATATTCTAAGGTATAATCAAATCATGCATTATTATTTAAAACGAACATTTTTCTATTCAGGCTAAGACGTACGTCTTATAGCCAAGTAAAAATAACTTTAATTGCAAAAATGCTCCCAAAAGAAATCCTTTATTGTTGAAAGCTTATTTTTTTCATGAAACATGTATATTGTATATGTAGCTAACACCAAATTTCGTCAAAATGAGTTCTGTAGTTTTTACTCTACAGCCATCACATACAGACAGATCGCTTCAAAGAAGTTTTTGGCAATTTTGGACTCAGGAGGTTCGAAACGTCCAGAAATAAAATTAAAAAAACTTTAATTCATTTTTCCATCATAATACTTTTCCAAAGTAGAAGAAATCTACGAAAAAGTAAAAACAGTGTGTGTCATAAAATTTCAAAATAAATACAATAAAACACTGCTACAGTATCACGTAATTGTTTATTTGTTTTTAATTGTTGTAAAATTTATTTTTCACTAAATTCTGCGGCGCATTCCCTTATCAAGTAATCTTCCGATTTCTTGATTATTTAGATAAGATAATTTGTCAAATTAATCTCATAGGCAATCGCTGATAAGAATTAAACAAAAACATCACCAGCTTTAAGTATTACCTTTCAATAATGAAGTACAATGCCTCTAGAAATACCCTTTGACCAATTTTTTAGGCAATCATCAATCAAATTGGTGGAGTTTATTTCTGAAGACACTGTATCAAAATTATAAAATATACAAAATTTCAAAAATGTGCACTGAACTGTCTATAATTTCATAATCCATCTATCTTTCAATAATTTGACAAATTCAGCCGACTCAACAGTTTCCAATAGTTGAGTGTTCCTCTCGGAGCATAGCTGAGAGATGGGAGAGATAGCGAATGCTCCGAGATGGACGTTCATTAAACTGTTGGTAACCTGATCAAATGCGCCCATTAATTCATTGATGATGATTAGACCATTTCTTAAAGATAATTTGTAGCCAGTTAGCTCAATGCAGACGCAGAAATTTGAGACAGCTTCGTCTGGAGTTGGTATGTGCCAAAAACATAAACTCATAGAAAATAACAAAACAACAAACTATTGCATAATTTAAATTAAAGGAACGTTATTATAACCAAATGTTAACTTTATTTTATAAAACAACCCCGTTACAGTTTAGAAACTTACAATCTGTTACTTTTGACTTCTTCCACGAATTTTTGAATTCTGCCATCTTGGTTTTCATCGGAAAAGTTCAACCCACGAAAATTGTAACGCTTTTCAAAATAAATTTGATAATTTAATAATATACCCAGTATATTCCACAATGAAAGTTCAGGCCATAATGGCTTTATAAAATAAGTTGAAGCGTTTTGAATTTGCCATAACATAAAATCGCTAAATCTCGTCTCTCCAGACGTCCTGATGACAATATCTGGATTTGAAATGAATTTTGTGTACAAACAATTGTACAAAAGTTGGTCGTCTATGTCATTGATACTTATGGACTTCGATTTAACTCCATTTACGATGGATTTTACAGAACTGGTTAATTCTTCTGCAAAAGTATAAGCTAAAGCTATGGTGACAATTAACTTACAGTTATTTTTAGTTGCACTTGCAATGTCATCGAGTGTACTTTTTAAATCGTTTGGTAATAAATCCAAATTTCCTACTATTCGAAAACAAATTCCTCTATCGTGCAATTCTGAAACGTGTTGTAGATAGTTCATACAAAAATTATTAATTACAGTCATGAGTGGAGCTACTTCGTTGGTGCGTTTTAAGTTTTTAATGCTGTGTATATAAAAGGTTACTTCTCGTATTCCAAGTTCGTAACACCAAATTATAACGTTTGTCATTTTATCACCGCCAGGCTCATTTCGAGTTATATCTATATTCTTCTTTTTTAGAAACCTTCTATTTCCATCCGTAAGAAAAGCCATGTGTTGGGGCATTCTTCCACATTTTATTATATTAATACACAATTTTTCGTACCAATGTAAGTTTCTGAACAAAATATCGCTCATTTCTTCAAATTGAAGAAACTATATTGATTGAAGGCATCAAACTATTTAGCCTCATATTTATATAATAAACTAACTCGATGTTTTAGAAAGATTACTAATCTAAACACTAATAATAAAGAAAAATAAGCTCTTGATTATGTAATCATAAAAATGGGTCACCAGGTGAACTAAACTCGGATATTAAGGAGCGGAAAAAATGTGTCAAATGGTAATTCCACGTCAGATCGAATAAAAATAGCCAGGTGAAGATAAAGTAGTAAAGCAAGTTTATATTTACTGAAGAATTTTATTGTAAAACGAAGGGCTGAGGTGCTAGAGGTGAAACGTGCGAGACGAAAATTTTTTTTTTATTTAGTACGTTAACAATTTTTGCGGGGGGATATCTCAAGAACTATAAGAAATAGAAAATCCCAAAAACGGGAACTTTTCACCTCTCCTTCCCTTATTATATCAGGGCCAGGGCTGGAATCCCTGGAATTATTAGTGTATTGCTACCTACTCTGTAGTCTTCTCCTATCAATTTCTAACAGTTTGTACGAGAGAGTATAGAGAAGCAAGTGGTTCAACCCATTAATGCCCCGCGATCTGATATGAGATTAGACACATTGTGTTTTTGATGACCATTTGCAACTTTTGGCTTTTCTATTTTTTTGAAATACAAAAGTTTAAAATTTTGTGCTTGGGCGTTAATGGGTTAACGTAGCGCAGCAATACGCTAATAATTACAGCATCCTAGCTCAGGATTTTTTAGTATTTTTACCTCGTAACTACTCCAAACACATTCTTGAAAAAAAATTCCACTCTCTTCCATGTCCTCTATAATCTCGTTTTTTGGTAGATATGCGTAGATATGTGTGTGTAGTTCTGGTAACTGTTTGAATTTTCTTGTTGGGTATGTACAGCCGGCCAAAAAGTTTTTAGCCACCCCCTGACAACATTTAAAAAGCAACCAACATTACACGCCGTGTAAATTAAACGGCGTGTAATGTTGGTTGCTTTTTAAATGTTGTCAGGGGGTGGCTAAAAACTTTTTGGCCGGCTGTATGTACTACGCTGTAATCGGCAATGATGGTGAAATGTTTTGTCATTTTTGTAGTTTCCTCTTTAGAATAGGTAAACCCCGAAGTATCTATTATTAAAATAAGTCAATATTTTATTGATTTCTATAATCTTACATAAACATTGCCCTTGAATTTGTTATATAAATATATTAGTAAGTAGACTGACGTCTTTAATCAAAGTTATTTTTATCATTTCTTAAAAATGAGCAATATATTGTTAAAAAAATTACATTGGTACAAAAAGTTCTATATCAATATACCTAATAACATATGGAAAAATATGAAAAATGAATAATTATTCTTTCCGAAGGAATCCATTACAACAGTCGCTTCGACCATCTCGGTTTAATTCATCTTTTCGAGGTATCCTTTGCATAATAAATAAAATGAAGACGTAAAAATATTATTAAATGAATTTTCTACTTTCCGAACTTTTCCATTGAACGAGAAACCAACAGAAGAACTGATTTTTATTTAATGCTAAATTTTTCAATTTCATCTGCGACATAATTAAACGAAGGTTTTTTTCGGAATCGCGTTTAAACTCCCGCGTACGCGTTATTAAAATTGAGTCTGATTTTGGAAGATTGATGGAAGATGTAATAATTCGTTATTCGGTTTTTGGTCTAAAAATAAGTGCATTAAGTTCCATAATTATTCGTTCGATTCTCGTTTTAAACTACGTGCGTTGGTGACGAAGCCAGAAATAGATTTTGGCTTAGATTACATTAGATGACATCAGAAAACTCATTTTTTGTTTTTATGTGAAAAAGGCTCAACCATTAGGTATGGTCGATTTGTTTCATATTCAACTTTAGATCTTCTTGAGGTCGTTTTTAAGAATAGGGGAGACCGGGGCAGGTTGATACAAAAAAAATTTGTTGCCTTTTTTCTCGTCAATGTTATTATCAATCACGGATTTTTTTGCAGAATATTCTTGCATATGTATTTGGTTACCTAATTTATTAGAAATACCTAACGGAATCTTAATTATTAGACCTCTAGGTGTATTTTTAAAAAGTAAAAATCTTTGTTTCAACTTGCCCCGGTCCGGGGTAAGTTGAAACGCATATTTCTCTGTCCCATTTTACGGATTTGAGAGAACTAAATTGTGATTTAGTGCCTCCACAATGACCTGGCAGTTTCCACAATATGGTAAAATGAAAAAAAATTATTTAGTGATACATAAGTATCATTTTACAGATTTATTTATTTTGAACTGAAGTAATTGCTAGTGGTAATACATACCGAACTAAAAATGGAACTTCATCGACCTTCCAGGGTTGGTTCTCATCCCACCATTGTAAACAAATGATCATTACTTTTTGAACGGATCATATACACTTCTGTCCTATGGTGGTAACCAGTTGCAACTTGCCCCGAGCAATATGTTGCAATTTGCCCCGTGCTGCATTTTTTTATTTATGTCTGAGTAAATTAGTAAATCAACATCAGACAATTAATAGTTATTTACGAACCATGTGCGGGAACACGATTTTCCCGCGTGAACGCTGTTTGAAAACACGAGCGACGTAGGAGCGAGTGCTTTTATCATTGCGTGAACGCGGGAAAATTGTTCACGCATGAGGATCGTACAATATTTTTTGTAACGAACAAAACCGTTATCATAATTCTTAAATAAAAGTTTTATTTGATTAGTTTTGACAATTTAGGTGCAAAGCAACCTATGACTTCATAGTCAAACTTCATTCTTACGTCAAACAAATTCTTACTTTGACAGTTAATTGTTCTAAAAGTTGTTAAAAATTGTTATTAGATGTAACGTAATAGTTAAGTTTGCGAATTTAAGTGTTCTAAAATATGTTTCCTTACATTAATAAATACACATTACTTTATTTTATTACCATTTATTAGTGTTGTTTTGACAGTTTGCTTCCCGGTGTAGTAGACCGGGAAACACTGTTTCCCAGTCGACCACAGAGTGCGTCAAACACGTCACTTTCGAAGCAGTGAGTACAAAAAATTTTTTGCAAATATAATAAACTAATGCCCAATGATTCACTTATGATAAAAAAAACTGAAGCTCAGTCGTTTTTAATGGTAGTTAATTGAAATCAAAATAAGAGATCAAATTTTACTTATGTGTATAAAATATAAATATGTTTGGAAATAACAACAACACTTGAACAATAGAGTTGATTGTTTACATGAAACTGACCATCATATCGTCTTCTAGAAACCTACACAAAAAGCGGTGTTGAAAAATTTGTTGTTTAGGAAATTTGGCCGACGTTTCAACCTGCCCCGTGCCTCAACCTGCCCCGGTGTCCCCTATCTGAAGTTTTAGTGACTTGTTAACTTGTTATGCCTAATGCAGAACGTGTTTCTCCACCAATGAGGTTGTTCTTTACGAATGCACATTCTTATTCACATACGGGCAAATTACCTGCGTAATTAGTCACACCCATGTCATGTTAGTTCAATGTTCAGTGTAGATACAACGCACACTTGCTTAGCAAAGTCTTTCAAATGCTTAATGTTTTCCTAAACATTACTTATATTCAAATTTGGCCTTATAAGATAAACGAGGAGGAAACTCAAAAGTATAGGCTCTCTGGTTTCTACAACTGTTTCGAATTAGTCTACTAGCAAGGGATCTTTGAGTTTAACAGCGCTCGGGCATCCAAGAATCTTTTAAATTTGCGGGATGAGGTGTGACGGGAGTAAGCTAGGAGGCGTGATCTTAACATTTGGCGACACGGGAAATTCAGTAGAAGTACAGTCCGATGTAGAAATCACCCTATACATAGAAAATACGGATCGTATTTTTATTTAAAATCGTAATTATTGTTTTAGTTTAGAGATTATTTAAAAAAAACAAAAAGGTGTCACCTACAGAAAATACTTCTGGTCGGTTTACTACTATGCTACTACGGACGGATTTCAATAAAACCAACTTTATTTTGTAGGCAAAAGAAAGCTTTTTAATTTACTAGGAACAATTTGAATAAAAAAATATAATTCCAAAGATAGACGTTTTTTAAGTTGACTTAAGTTAGCTATGAATTCAATGAAAGCTATGAAATTTCAAAATTTTTCTCGAGCAATTTAATCATTAGGTACCTATCTGTGAAACTAAAATTTCAAATAAAATAAACTGCTGTCAAATATAAAATTGTAAAGCTCAAATTTTTCATATCATAATCATAAGAATTCGCAACCATGATAATTGATAAAAGTTCTAAAACTACTAATACATTTTAACTTAATTTAAGTTTATTTCTCTTGCAATGCAAGATTTATGTACATATTACAGTAGAACCCCGTTATAACGTACCCTCAGGGGCCAAAAAATTTAGTAGGGGAGAGTTCGACAAAACCGGGTAGTCGGATAAAACCGGGTACCAGTCATTATATCTTAGGGGATGCTATTATCTAGGGGATTTTAACGTTACTAGTCGTACCTCATCATAGATAATAGGGAAGTCTCTTCAAATTTATATTACAATCAAATACCAATTTTGAGGTGTAGAATATTAATTCATTCACAATTATGTGGTTCACTAAAATTAAATAAAATATATTATATAAAAGTCCATCAATTTATTTGTGCATAGATTCTGTTTAGGTATATAATATTTAAACATTTCCTATTTGCACGTGGCTCACACAAAATAATTTGGGCTCGCTTTGTGCCCATCTGATTTTTTAAAACCTAGTTACGTGCCTGTATGCTGAAGTTGCTAATGCTAGTCATACTATATTCTGACGTCACAACCTCAAATACCGTTTTTGGCGCGATATCTGTGACTCAAACTTTAAATATTTTTTAAAATACGAAATATTATCGCAAAAAATTAAAAAAAAAACACGCTATGTTTTGAAACAAGACGAACAATAATTAAATACTTTTGAAATTGAAGAGACTTCCCTATTGGTGGTAATAAAAGTGGTACCTATAATGTTCATTTCCTGTCAGTTTTACCGCGTTTTTTGATTCTTTATCATTAGTCAATGACAAATGTTACTATTTAGTATGACAATTACCTACGTTGCTGATAGTGCCTTTATTTAGACTGTAATTAGTTTGATCAAAAGTGCAGTATTATGGCTTTGGTTTAACCTAAAATTTTCGTTAATTTTGCATAGTGTGTAAATTTTGAGCCATTTTGTTAACTAACGCACGGGCGGCTAAAACCAGGTATAGAAAAACAAAAAATAAATTGCTTTTATGGTTTTGCCTCCATAAGTACTTTAACAATAGCCCTAATTTTCAAAAAGGACCGCAACAAAGCTATTGACAGGTCGTATTGTGGTAAAAATAGAGAGGTTTTAAAATTTAAAACAGGGTAGTATAGACATATTGTTGAGTCGAAATATATTTGTCATAAAAGTGTAATTTATTGTTGTATCACATATTATTCTAAAATTTTTCTTAAAACAACCCTGTTTTTAAACCCTTAGGCAGTTTCAAAATAGCAGGTATAAGATGCTCTGTCCTTTAAAGATTGTAAACCCGTCTTTGTGTTGATATTACGTTAATCACCACTAAAGCCATAAAAACATTTTATATATTTCAGAACTTTACCCTGTTGATTGCTAAAATCGAGTTGGTAGTTAGGTACCCGGCTTTAGCCAAATCTTGAATAAAAGTTTTTATAAAATTTTTTGTTCATTATTACTCAACTGGTGCAAAAGCGCAGTGGTTCTGTTTCGGACGGGTCGGTGCGGTCTCAATCAAAAACGCTATTAGATAGTTTTTTATTGTATAAATCCAGTTCTATACGATGCCTAAGCATGTAAAGTATGTTTTGCCATAAATATATCAACTTTAATTTGATTTTTATGAAATTTAAATGAGTACCCGGTTTTGCCCAACTAGGCGGATAAAACCGGGTGCTTTCCCATTTTAAGAATAAACGCTGTTCATATGAAATGAGACTGTACTATAAAAAAATTATTATGAACAATCAAAACTACTGTAGTCTCTCAACTTGCCAAGTAGTCGCGAAACCATTTCCTACCAAAGATGAGTGTTTTACAACTCATTATATATTAAGTACCCGGTTTTGTCCAACCTTCCCCTACCTTATAAACGGAGTCCCTAATAAAAACTAAATAAATAGACAAAATATTAAAATGGGACCAAAGATTTAGTCCGCTATATCCAGCAAAACGTTATAAAGGGGTACTTTATAACGGGGTTTTACTGTATATCATTATACAAATTATATCATTGAAATATTAGTCATTAAAATATTAATGCACGTTTGCACCGCTTACAAATTAACTGACAGACAGTTTTTAAAAAATCCAGAAGTTTTAAGTCACTACTTTTTTATAAAATAATGTATAATCGATTTTTTATGCTATAACTTTAAAAAATGATTCATAAGGAACGATATGCCTTAAGGAAAAATTTCTAAAATAATTCATCCAACAAAATATCTGCAACTATTTAAGAAATGGTACAAAGAAAATTTCATTAGCTGTTTAATAGCACAAGACGTAACAAAAGTAAATCAAAAATATACAAAAATGAAAGCCAAAATCTTCAGCTTCAAATTGAAATTATTTTTGTAATTTTATCATTGTTCGTCTAGGAGTAAAACAGTTTTCAACCATCGGCGTGCAAAATACAAAATAAGTACGACATTAATTCGCCTGCAATTATTTTTGAAAACATATCTTTCTTAAAAGGAATTTTGTGGTTACACCATTGCTCTAACGAAAACTTTTTATAGAATGTTTGTTTTGTAAAAATACTTCATCTATAAAATTGTACTCTAGTAATTTTTCGCTGGGTTGCACCCTTTCCGAGAAATTTATGCACAAACATTTTTTCCTCCATTTATTCCATTTATTCACGCGCGCGCCTGTTACCCAGCTCGGGACTCATCGGATTCTTAAAGTATAGGTACAAATTAACATATTAAGAATGGTCTCAATACTGACCTAATTTTGTTAGGTAAGATATCTAATTCTGTTGGACTATAAATGAAATTTTAATAAATAAAATACAAAATTCCAAGATTTGACGGACGAAAAAAGTTCCTCTTATGGCCACATCCGTTGTTTTTTTCTCGAAACAACTTTTTTTTGGATTGGAAAAAGTTAAAAATTAATTTTAAAGAAATCTGAGTCATAAACACATAATTAATACATGAATAAAGCTCGAAATTCTGAATACACAAAACAACCTTATAAAAATGTTATTATCAAAACAACTACTTCTTGGTAATTGCAATTATTATTAAGTTTATTTTTATTTTAAGTCACATTTTGTCTTTGAATGTACGTCGTAGTTCTGTGTGTTGCCGTTGCTTTTGTGGCGCTGTAAAATTAGGGAATTAAATGAAAATTTGCGCTTTACATGTATCTCTATAAATTGCTCTAGAATAGTTAATATTGAATATATTTGAAAGCGGCTTGTTTTATTTCAAACTACAAATGTGGATGATTATTTTGCTCGGACAAAATTTTTGAATTTGACCTTGATTCATTGCAATACTAAGTTAAAGAAACGTCAACTTTGAACACGTCTATCTTTGCATGAAAATTTTTTATGAAAATTTTGTCCGAGTAAATTAAAGAACGGCCCTTTATCTACAAAATGAACTTAATTTTTTTGAAATCGGTTCATAAATAACTGACCAGGAGTATTTTCTGTAACACCTTATTTGGAGCTAAAATGAGTATCTGCCCGAGCGCTGTTAAGTATAAAGTATGTGAAATTTTTATTATTACAAGAATTTTTTTAAACAATTTATTTTTACAATGCAATTAATACGTACGACATTTTCATTTCCATATGGTTAAAAATTAGTAGCTCTATAAGGATGTACTGCAGGATCGTCAATATTAATACATTTTCCATTGCTCAAACAGACCTCGTTCATGTACATTGGATTTTTTCTAACACCGTATTTTTGTACCATCCATTGAATTAAAATGGTTTTAAAGCTCGGTAAGGCTTCCTGATAATTTAAAAAGTTAATTTTTTTATTAATATACCTACCAGGTGATACTAAATATTGACACACTTACCTACAATTATGCATCCATTTCATCAGGCAAAACATAAAGTAGGAAAATGTAAACAATCATATCACCCAGTATACTGTAGTAAAATTCGTACCTTATATAATGAAACGCCTGCTGGCTTATTTTGCGGAGTTAATTCATATCGTATTCTTGAAATATGTTGAATGAACTCATTCAAATCTGTAATTTACAATAGTTCGAGTTAAACTTCTCAGAACTTACATATTTTATGCAAAAAAAAATCACAGACAATGGTCAAATGACACTTACCGTTTGGAGGTAAAATTGGCAAAATTTCACCAACATCTGTAGCCTCACTTGTACAATACAAAGTAAGAATCACCACCAAAAACAAAGGAACTTGATAAAACTTCATTCTTAACAATATTGTAACTTGGAAGAACAATAATGAAATTTTTATTTCAATATGTACAACCATCCAGATGACCTAATCATCTTAGAGAAGATCGTGCTTCACTTCAACATTCAGGATGATTTGCATTTGCACTGTCTGTCTATCACCAGCAATAAAAAATATCAGTACCCAATATTTCATGTGCCACATTCTTATACAAGAAAACTCGTAACTTTTTATTTAGAACAGTACCTACGTTATGGTTGTGATTAGAATAACGTTTTGGCTGGTTTTAAAACTTTTCTGTAGCGACTTTCATCAGTAAATGATTATGGAAGCCACTATTAGCGAGACTTCATTAAAACCACTCTACTCCCGGTATATTAACTTTTTCAAAACATTGTTATCTTAATCCCTATTTCCTCTGTAGGTACTTCTGAACGTTTAATCTTTGAAATCTTTCTAATGGCGGAATTTATCACATGTCATTGAGATTGAGATCAGTTTAGGTTATTTCTGAGAATTAACTATCTTTTTGACACGAAATAGCAACTGTTTATTAGTTAGCGGATATTACAATTGAAGTTTGCTTACGTGTAACGGAAGCTCATTAAAAGTGTTTGTAATAATGCGAAGTTTGGTAATCAAATAGAACAAGACATTCAACTCAGTTAATACCTTCACATTTAGCATGCCGAGTGAAGGACCGAGGTCGTTCGCTATTATGACTAAAACAATTAAATACTGGATTACTCGGTCCTAAAGGCTTCACTATTCAAAAAATTTAAAGTTAACAGTCCTCTTTTACTACTATATCAACTGTAGTTGGACGTTCGCATTAGCTCTTCCTGAATATCTTCTCTGGCACGATCCATGTTTGCTTCCCAAAAAGCGTGGACATAAACATTGTGGTTTACTTCTCTTGATAATATTTAACCAAACGAAAAACAGTTGGATTCGAGGACGTAATTCTACTGTTAAACTGGCGATAAAATAGTCTCTATCAGAGACGGCGCTAGTATTCATGGCGCCTCCCTGCAAAAGCAAAAACGGCGCCTCTTTTCTCTTTGAAACTAAAATTACAGTGGGTGAACCAAAGTGGGGCAGGGAGGTTCCTAGGGGACGACTAATAGAATTTTAAATTTTCAAAAACGACTGTATAGGAATAGAGAATAGAAAAATCTATCAAATGAGGTAAAATATGACCCCCTTTTATATTTCAGAATTTAAGTTTTGAAATAATTTAGTTGGAAAGTCTGCGCAGGTCACTTACATTATTTGGAAAGTACTCTACATGGCACCTTGGTGCGAAATTTAGCGCCCGCAACTTACATGAATAAAAGAAAATGCACAAGTTACTCTAACAAATATTTTTTCTTCCATTGAAAATTCAAAAAATATACCGGGTGACACAGGGGTATGGAACACTCTTATAGCTCCATTATTTATCAACATCTTAAAAAGAAATTTGGTGTACGTTATATTCACATAATTTGCAATTGTTTTAACTACTTGTGAAAATTCTTTCACTTCCGATTACGCCGGAAATAAAGTGAACTTTTGATTTTTAAATGGAAACCCGTGCATATTTTTACTTTTTTGAAATCTACATTAAATTTTGAATACAGTAGCATCAAAAAAGTAAATACAAAAGATATAGTCCTGGAGCTATAGTGCATATTTACTAAACCATTTTTACAAAATTTTACCTTTACAGGTCGAAAGTACATAAAAAATGAGTAATAGAACCGCCCGTCTGCCTGTCGAAAGTGGCCGCTTTAACTCAGGAGGGGCGCTAGAAAATCGTTTTTTTCAGATCAAACAATTACATATCAAACGATTCCGTTTTTAACTAAGTTTTCGGATATGAATCGGCCGACGGTTTCAAATGTAGCGTTCATGGTGGTAGACGCTCTTGAAAATAAATGAAGAAAGAATCATCAACAAAACCAAAAGACACATGAACAGATTACACATCAAAAGATTCCGTTTTCTACGTAGAATTAAAAAATGCCGCGACAGACGGTTTTAAGTGTAGCCCTCATGGTGGCAGACGCTCTTCAAGAAAGAGTCATCAACTAAACCACAAAAACCATGAGCAAATTTCATATCAAAAGATTCCATTTTCTATGTACTATTCAAAAATGCCGCGACAGACGGTTTTTAGTGTAGCCCTCGTGGTGGCAGACGCTCTTCAAGAAAAATCAAGGAAGAGTCATCAACTAAACCACAAGAACCATGAACAAATTTCCTATCAAAAGATTCCATTTTCTATGTACTATTCAAAAATGCCGCGACAGACGGTTTTAAGTGTAGCCCTCGTGGTGGCAGACGCTCTTCAAGAAACAGTCATCAACTAAACCAAAAGATCCATGAACAAGTTTCATATCAAAAGATTCCATTTTCTACGTAGTATTCAAAAATGCCTCGACAGACAGACTTTTAGGTGTAGCCTTCATGGTGGCAGACGCTCTTGAAAATAAGCCAAAAGAGTCATCTACAAAACCCTGAAGGCTACACTTAAAACCGTCTGTCATGGCATATTTCAAAACTATGTAAAAAACGGAATCTTTTGATATGAAGTTTGTTCATGGTTCTTTTGGTTTAGTAGATGACTCTTTCTTGATTTTTCTTGAAGAGCGTCTGCCACCA